>JAVFBX010221587.1:0-11338 GCA_034783855.1 Mopalia kennerleyi | reverse complement strand
AAACTTGTTACCCCCCCCCCCCCCCCCCCACTCCCACCAGCACCACTGGGTTTGCCGACCATTTTATTTGAGTCTGTCAAGTTCCTTGCTTTGCAAATACTAAATAAAACAAAAGTTGTAAAATATTATTAATTAAATTTAACAGAAGACATAAATTGATTGACTGATCTATTGAATTATTGAATTATTTTACGCCATGCTCAAGCGCAAGACTATTTCACTTATATGAACAGAAGTTTATTTTAACAGTTATTGGCAGTAGTACTATCAAAAGATTGCTTCGGTGGGAAGCAAATCTTCTGCCAATGTTAAGTTCAGTTTAGACACACTGGTAGAGGGATTCGTGTGTATCGCTCACAGGTACATGTATACATCTCTGGAGGGTTTCAGGTACATACAAAAATCAATACAAACAGAATTGTCTCCTGTCTTCAAACAGAAATCTGATGTATTTGTGTTTTTTTCGTTGCTGCTCTGTTGGACAAGTAGTGAAATTAAAGAGCGAGATACCTTTAGATCTGATGATCAAAAGCAGGTTACAATCTCAGAATGATTGGTGTAGCATCTTAATACCAAGACAATCAAACATTGAGATACAGAATTGATACTATCATAGTCATTGTTGTCTATGTAAACAAATTAGCATTCCTGATAACAGGGCATGTATGCAGGAAGTAATCATATTCAACAGTTATTTAATAACTATAAAATTCTTTACATGTTTGGTTTATTTTGGTTTTTTGCTTGAATTAGGATTATTTTAATCCTTCTATTGCATGCCAAAAATAAATAATACCTTGGATGTGTTCTAATATCCAAGCCATTTGATTCCCAACTGATGCATGATTGTCAAGGAAACTGTAAAGTGAGTCAAGTGACAACCAGTGGCCGCCACTATATCAGTTTCAGAGCTACTCTTTAAATTGACAAATCACATACAGTCATACCAGACCACTCAAAGCATCGAAACTATTTCTCTGTTCCTTGAGAGTGTTAGACAGAAGCTGATTGGGGAGATTCGCAGACACAGATTATAAAAGAAACTCTTGTCACATTTGGGTTGACTTATTCAGGTTTACAATGTGTTCCATGCATTGAGTCAAGCATATATATGTAAATCACTATAAATAAATGTTAAGTGAACCCTCTTTAAAAGAGCAATCCACACAAAATTCAACAGAGTTGATGTGATGTAACCTTCATATGCAGGAGGTTGTTCTATACAGATGTGATGTCATTGACTGAAAGATGGCCATAGTCACAGGATATGTGTGACGTGTGAATTGGTAACCAGTTAACTCTTGGTAAGACAGTTCTCAAAGGAAGCCATAAATGGGAGACATGGATGATTGAAGAACTATCAAATATTTGAGTGGTCTGGCAGTCGTAAAACCATGTCTTCTGTGACTATTTTCGGACAAAGGTAATGGCACGACCTTTGAAGTAAGGAAATAGAGTCTGTCTACAACCTGTTATTAACCTACCAAATTGACAAGATTAGAAACCATGTCAAAGATCTTGTCCAAATTAGAACTCAGAAACTCTTATTAAAAGTTTAGAGTATTTACAATCTGTATTTATACAGAGTACTAGTAATAAGGGGGAAACAAGCCTGAAGAATTGTCAAATATGACCCTGTTAAATGTCAAAGCCATCTTGAAAAATACAGTAAACTTGGAACACTTCCTGGAGCAAATTTTAATCTATGAAATCTAGCACAGTTTTCATCGGGTCATTTGTATACATAGGAAATACTTCCAGTCACCAACTTAACAATATGCTCTCAACAATCGCAGAACCAAAGAGTTTCTTCAACTGACACTAACCATAAAATCATTGACAACAGAAGTCGTGTTTTGGGTGAAAATAAAAATGTGAACTTCTAATGTTTCATTTTATCAATTCAAATAGCCCTATAACATTAAAGATAATTTTTTGAACTTTTCAAAACAATATTTTAATTGTTGGCTTTAATACAGTGTCTATAAATGATCAATGAGATCCCCATTATTCTATCTCTAGATTCTTTGTGATGGGATGGCTTACCATATTAAAGGTCATTTCACTTATGTCAGAGTGGTGTTATCCAAAATTATATAGCCGTGCTAACATACTGATAACATGTGTAGTGTTGTGCTCTATTGTAAAAATAATGTTCCTCAATTGTGAAGCACAGGCAGTATTATTTTGCTCACCATGTTTTGACCTTAGCTAGAGAACTGGGGCACCAGAGTTTCTGTTTAACATAGTCTAGTCTTTACACAGTGTATGTTTGAATGATTTTGTTGTTTTTGAGCATAAATTTGTTTGTTAATCATTAAACGCTGTACTTTAAGGTTACTACACTCATTGTGACAGTTTACCAGACCAATTGATGAAGGCAACCACCTTTGATGCCCCTGCCAGCAAACAAAGACAAAGACAGGACAATTACAGGACACAATTGTGATAAGGGGTAGGGGCGGAGATAGATGTATCTGCGGCCTGGTTGCTTGTAGAACCAAGGAACAACACAAAACAGAGCTGTTGATGTGTCCTTGTTCTGCGTCCTGTGATTATGTTGTATTTGTTTATAGTTCCTGGTGATTTTGATGTGGGTTTCCTTCACCCATAAAGAAGACACATCGTCCATCAAATGAGTGGGAACATTAAGGTGTGCCATTGAATCTCAAACCAACACTACCGGTATAGTGACAGATCAAATAGGCACCATGGATAACTGATAACTTGTTTTCCATCCAACAACTAAATACTCAGCTGTACATCAATTAGGGCATACTGCTACTCTAACATCATAGCACACATGTAATAATTATACCATAAAAGCATGAAATCCAATCCGAAGTTAAACAAATATTGTGAGAGTTCATAGATAGATATCACACACCATGATGTAAAAGTCACCCATAAAATAATGTACAGAGAACATTGCAAATTACACCCAGCATATACAAATTCACAAATGTAGCGTACATCCTATCACAGCTAACAAGTCAAAGCAGATGACAAGTAGAAAAGTTGCCTACCCAGCGTCAACTGTGAAAACTGAAAAGTTAAGAGCCCAGGTCTTGATAAGGCGGCAGACATTTTGTGGTTTCAGCATGCACAAATCTTCCCAATGGAATCTGTTCTAATAACAGATTCCAAATTTCAATTCAAAAAGTGCTTATCAAGTTTACACGGAAATACTGACAAAACTAATATTTATCACACTATTTTGAATTTTCTAGGGAACGGTTTGTTTGATGGGGGTTTAAAACCGTACTTTCTCACTCACATTACGACGTGCCAACCCAATGGGGGAAGAGAAAAGTAAATTTAGACTTAGGGAAAGTCAGACAGACATGAGACTAATGGGAATCATATCAATGTCTATTGTGATGTTGAATGGAACAGAACTGACTTGGGATTGTACAGGCAAACATTTAACATCGTGGCTTGAGAGGAAGAGTAGAAAAACATGTCTGCCAATGGAGAAGGATCACCAATGGAATCGATGGAGACAGAAAGAACTTTAGTTCCTCTTCTGCATTAATCTTTAACGAAAGAGTTAATCTAGGAGATAGATTTCTCTGGGATTAAGACATACAACCTTTCTAACTCACACCTCTAACAAACACACTTGGTCTATAAGAATGCCATCTTCATTTACAATGTCTGCAAGAGCCGTTGGTTTTTTGTAAGTCCTGAATTAATTATGTACCTTGTTCTCTACATCAACATAGATGAGGGTAGACCACAAATGAACTAAATGAAAAGAGATTATATGTGAAAAGAAAAAAAACTTTTAATAGTCATGAAAATTATCACAACAATTTTGTTTAAAAGAAGAAAAACTTGAGATAAACAATTTTCAAAATATTCTCACTTATTGAGATGAATTATTCAAAATTTCAGATTTTCCAATGTTTAATGTTAAAAAATGCTACAAAATATAAGCCATGAATGGCCATAAGTATATATGCCCAAATTTACAAAACTATGAGAAAGTCACTCAACCTAAAAACGTCTGTATGAAATAGGAGTACAAACTTTTAGTTCCATTGAATGAAGCGTAATGATTAATCACACACATCACACACATAAATTCAATTTAACTTTAATAGATTATCTAATCAGTTTCCCTTCGCTTTGAGTTAACTGTTTGTTTGTTTGATTGGGGTTTAACGCAGTACTTCAGGTTATCTCACTCACGTGACAGGTGTACTGTACCAGCCCAATGGTGAAAGGAACCACCCCGACACCACTGGCCATAAACAAAAACATCATGGGACAAATACAGGTCACCCACTGGACAATACAAAGATTTCACAAACATGTTGGCTTCCTGTTCCTCTTTGGCTCTGGCGAAATCACCAGGACAACAGATTTAATTTCAAAGAAGCAGGAAATTTTCGTCACTCACACCAACATTTTTTGGGGTCAAAAGTAGTACAACAAAAAGATCTTTAGTCATGACAAGCTTGGCTAAATGATTCGCTGGCAAAGGTGGGCAAGTGTGGTGGACTGAGAGACTTTTACACATTAACACTATACAAGGACTAGTATAAATGTTTGGATAAGGAGCCTGGGCTTTTATAAATGAAGATAGTTTTTGGAATAACTGTCAGGGATAATCATTATACTGGGATTTCCTCTTCTTCATCAACTTAAAGTATCCAGGCTGTAGAGGAAACACACACACCTGACCAGCAATAAAAGGTCACAGCAATAAGCAAACATTTACAGCAACTAAGGGAATATTCCACCCTGATAGAACAGGAAGTGGATTTCTCAGACAGGAAGTCAGCCAGTCTGTGCCCATGGACAGGATATACACAGATAAAGCAAAATTGTTAACAAAGTAACATGAGTCACATAGAAATAACCCATCTAAGAATGGGAAGATGGAAGAAAATTTATAATATTTAAAAAAAAAAAGAAAACAAAGAATCCCTAAAGCATAATCTAGGACTAATATCTTATCATTTTATAGAAGCTGCTAAAAGAAGGACCACTTGTCGAAAGTAAATTATTTTATCATAAGAAAAAACTGCTCTCTTTACACAATTTAAAAAAAAATTGTAGACAGTAGTGAGTGTACACATCTTGCATGTGTAGGTTTAATAAAGTCTAATGCATTTATTGTTATTGTAGAGAAAGACAATGTCTCCACCAGGAGTCAGACTAGCCCCTATAGGTAAAATCCTACAGGATTATTATAAAATCCTATAGGAATATTAAAAAATCCTACAGGATTATTATAAAATCCTATAGGATTATAATAAAAATCCTATAGGATTATTATGAAATCCTATAGGATTATTATAAAATCCTACAGGATCCAATAAGATTCCATAGGAAAATCTTGTAGGATTTTGTCTAAAGTCTAATAGGATCCAATAGGAGTTTTGTGCCCTGCGCCTTTCAAAATCATAATCGATCCTATTAGATTTGATACAAAAGGATTTTTCTATGGAATCTTATAGGATCCTATTGGATAACTCTGTGATATCCTATAAGATTTTATAACAATCTTATAGGATTTTTGCTTTAGGGGCTGTGCAGAGACCCAAGTCTGAATCCCCACTGAGCTACATGTAAGCCTACTGTAGAACGACAACAAATTGAACTCTACCGGAATTCAAGGTCATCTATGTATATTTGTGTTCATGCATTTGTATCTCCATGCGATCTGGTAACCTTTTGGAACATGTTACTGCTGAGTACTTCTTGGTATATGACAGCCCGGTACTATATGGTGACGGTTTGTCTGTGTTTGCCAATCTCTCAGTTCAATGGTGTGTTATACAAACTCTTTCAAACAATGAACCATGGTATTTGTTTCTGTGTTGAACTGCTCAGGGGCTATTTCTTCAGTCTATTATTGTGAAATTGTCAGACCAATCACCACCATGTCTTCATGCTCAGGCATGTTGTTTTCATCATTAGAAATAAAATATAATCTACATTTTCACAATTGGTCTACATTAACTAAATGTTCTTGTAGAAAATGTGGGCAAAATGATTTTTGTGTACCATCATAGTGACATAAACTCAACCTACTGAATTACCAATTCACCTCAGGCTGACAGCTTTGAATTTATAAAAAAAGAATAAGGAACAAATAAAAGACAATAATCTTTTATTTGGTTTTCAACTGAACAGTCAGAAACCGAATTTTGACTTTGGCATCAAGTTTACCTTGTATCTGATTAGTGGTTTTCATGTAAATGACTGGAAACCAGAAAGTGGAAAGTCAGAGGCGTGGGCACAGGTGGCGCCACCTGTGCCCACGCATATACATCAACCTCTGATAAGAATCTGATGAATAGGTTTTGAGTACTGGAAATCATACACTAAAATTAGTTCCATGCAATATCTTGCCACTTGGAATAATCCTACCAAGTTTTATCAGAATCTGAGAATTTGTTTTAAAGATAAAAGTTGGAAACGAAAAGTGGATGGACAGAAGGACAACCTCATATCATAACTCTTAACAAATTCCGTCGAATGACTGAATGCATAAAAAACATAATTATATTCAAGCTTTTATAATTCATGATCAGAAAACATGTTTATAAACTGGATTATTGATTCATCTCGTGCTGAGGCAAGAAAAAACAAGAAGAAAAAAACAAACAAACAAACAAAAAAACAATCAAATAAAAAACAACATGCCATTTAAGCATAACATATTTACATGAAGAAAAAACATATATTTATTTATAAAAATCCATTAGCACAAGACCGTCTATATTTTTTGTACAAAAAGGATGAAGGGCATAATTATTACATGTATTACATCCCATAAGTAGTGAGTCTCGTTTACTTAGATTTTTAGAAAGGGATTGGTAAATAAAAAAAGTCGTGCAAAGAATTCTAAACTAAAAAGTAAATGAGAAGATGGGGGCTATAAATAGAGACCTTGAGGATTTACGAACAGATCCTTTACTAATGGTTTTTCCCTGACCTGAGCTTCAGCCATTCACAAAAAAAAAAACAAAGCATGGGTTGAATATGTTGCTTCAGGAAAAATCAAATCCATTGCCTTGCATTTTCAGAACGGTATTGACTATTCTTCATCAAAAAGCTTAAAATAATGACTCAATGCTGTCCTTTCTATGCCACATTTTTAAGCGAAACGACAGGACTCCAAAGAAACAAGGTCTTGATAATAAAATGACGGAACAAAGAATCTGTGACAAGACATATATAGACTTAACATGTACTGAGCCCTATCCCTCGCTAATAAGGCAATCCAAATATGATGACGGCAAATAATTCAACCTTTCAGCATCCAATGCTGTAGTACAAACTTAACTCTGATCTACGCGCTTGATTCAAGACTTCTATGCAGTGAAATTTCTGTTGAAACCATTTTTAAACTCTTTGAAATAAATCATCATGTTTTGAAATACATTTTACTTCGTTTGTATGTTTGATTTGGGGTTTAATGTCGCACTCAAGAGTATTTCACTTATATGATGACGGATTGTCCACTTCACACTGCTGCTGCCTAATTAAGGTGGAAAACCCAGAGGAAACCTTGTAAAAACCAACCCCCAAAATTTCAGCTAACACCTGTACTTTACTTTGTTAAACTCCTCAGTGGTAGTCATAAGAAGACTCAACTTGTACGCATTCAATTTGACAAAAAAAACCATTCAATAATTAGGTGTACGTGACTAAATTGATCAGGGGAACATGAAATGTATATAGGCTAATGCTCATGTCATTTACACAATAGAAGTTATGTAAGAAAACTAATTAGTTAATGCAAGAAGAGTAAGTCAACACACAAAGGTCGCATTTCATTTTCGACTTGTTGGGAAAATCAAATAGAGAAGAAAGAATCAAATACTGTAGTGTGAGATTAGCGAATAGATGTCAAGGAAACCTACAAACTACCAGGCATCCCACTATTCCAATAAAACCCATACATCTGTTGTTTTCTATTTTAGCATCAGGTCTAAAAATCTTTGAAGGAAGCAATAGATTTGTCAGATCTGTTTACCTGAATGATTATCCGACTCTACTAACATAGACAACTCAATTGTTGTGCAGCATTCCATTTAAAACTAAATACTGAAGCCATAACTTTGTTTTAAATATTTTTTTTATTTCAAGCAAATTATATGCATGATTCAATATATTTAGAGTCAGAAGAGAGTATTTGTTTGTTTGTTTGATTGGGGTTTAGCATCGTCCTCAATTTTTTTTTACTTACATGTATATGACCACGGATTGTCCACTTTACACTGCACTTTGCCTTATTACGATGGAAAACCGGGTGGAAACCTCGTAAAAACAACCCCTGGGATTGGCGTAGCCACAATCACAATGTGTGACTCGCTCATATACATAATGGTCGACAGGCGGACTCAATCCGATGAACGGTATATCGAGGCAGGATTAGTAAGCGAACGCCAAGGCCGCGGGCCTCAGTAGAGAGTAAGCGATAGTCCTAGGTTAAGACTTGATGGAGGCATGACAAATTTGCTGTCTCTATGTTAATAAATATATAAACAAAATCCTTGTTCCCTCGTGAGACTCTGAAGCTCAGTCGATTACAGCACACACCCTGCTAGTCTTTCACTGCACTCAAATATACCTTTAATGTAGAGAAAGAAAATTTGACTTGCCTCCACCGACCGGGAATCAACTATATAAGCTTTTTTAGAAATATGTCCAGCTAGGCTGAGACAGGAGTTTGAAGACCTGAGGAAGGCAAACAAAACTCTCTCTCTCTGTGATCTTATTGAAAACATATTCACAGATTTGTAGCAATGAAGGTAAAAAACATGGAAACAATGGTCACTGATGTAGAGGCCATAGGTGAATGTAATCGAGTTTATAGTGAACAAATGATCATAATCTATCCACATCCCTCCATCAAGACGCCGAAGAAAGCCATGTCACAGAATAATTATTAAGGAAACCCACAGTCAATCTGCAGCTGTCATAAACTGATCAAATGTTATGAATAAAACATGTCCCTGTACACAGAACCACAGAGCTTATTCTGTTATCCTCTCTAGATAATGTAATATTTATGGCCGAGGAGCCACTAACAGAGTTAGCAGTTTTGTAAATACATGTATGCTATAAAATCTGTCAGCAAATTAACCATTAGCTACCACCAAACATTTTTAGTGTTTTGGTCAGCTCCATATCCATATAGTTGTTAATCTACAAGCAAATTCACCATAACTCAGACATAATGACATCGGCCATAATGTTGGTGACATGTATCTGGATGCCAGCTTTTTTATACCAAAAAAAACCAAACTTTCTTTACTTTTTCGAATTGGTCATGAATGCTGAAATATATACCTGTTCACCTAGTCCAGGGCTTGATCCTGGTCAAAAATATGAGCACTCATTATTTGTTATCCACAGACAAAATAGGTCAACAAAGAAGGTGCTATTCTGTATGATTGCTAGTAAGTCTGATAAAAGTGACTATCAGTCGTCTGAATTGATCAAATGAATAGTTTTTTCACATGTTACTGATTGTTTTCTTATGTTTTGAGCAATAACACCTGAATATGCATAGTTTATATGAACTTGTGAGAATGGAGCAGGATTTTTTTCAGTAAACAACAAATATTTGGGGGAATGGAGGCTTTGGGCAGCCCAACCCCTTTTCTGGGTTGTAATTGGGTCTGGTTATAGGCTCTGAAGTTACCAAAAATTCCTCCTGTAAAATTACTACTTTGAAACTTATATAAAAGGCTCCTAACTTCTGTCCGGGTGGCAGATGATGCATTGTTTAGTTAGAAAACAATACAATTTCTAAGAATACACAAATTTGTTTGGATGACATAATACTTTTACAAGAAACAATAAAGGGGACTTTTTTTTCAAAAAATGGAATTTAAGGTGATTTAATTTATAGACTCTTTTTTGTCTATTTACACACGAAAAATAGATATAAATAGAGCTATGGAGCCTATTAATCATTAACCATGACACTTTTATAAAGTTAAGTAGAGGGATTACAATTTTGAAAGATTTTAATGTCTCCTCCGAGAGATTCTTTTACAAAACTTAATTATTCTATAGGCTATTTGTCAAATTGATGTTCCACCCACATATTTTTTTAAAGAATTAAATCCCTAAAAGCATTGAATAATTTACATTTATTGAAAAAAAAGTTTGATAAAGATTCAGAAAGTTATTTATGTAATTATCTCAAATTCATGGACATCATTTACAAATAATAAGCCAGTGACAGTGTATCAAAACTATGTTTACAATTCCATTTGGAATACTAAAAACGAAAAAGATTATTTAATAATGACAGCCTTAAGAAAAGCAATTGTCTTAAAAATAAATAATTAAGCTGAGTATAAAACAAAAAGGACTCGGTGAACTCAAGCCTTAAGAAAAGTGGTAGTCTTAAAAAATAAATAATTAAGCTGAGTTTAAAACAACAAGTACTCAGTGAACTCAAGCTTTAAGAGAATAGGTTGTCTTAAAAATAAACAATTAAGCTGAGTTTAAAACAACAAGTACTCAGTGAACTCAAGCTTTAAGAGAATAGGTTGTCTTAAAAAATAAGCAATTAAGCTGAGTTTAAAACAACAAGTACTCATTGAACTCAAGCTTTAAGAGAATAGGTTGTCTTAAAAATAAATAATTAAGTTGAGTTTAAAACAACGAGTACTCAGTGAACTCAAGCCTTAAGAAAATAGGTTGTCTTAAAAATAAATAATTAAGTTGAGTTTAAAACAAATATTCATGCAGTGAACTCAAGCCTTAAGAAAATAGGTTATCTTAAAAATAAATAATCAAGCTGAGTTTAAAACAACAAGTACTCGGTGAACTCAAGTCTTGTTGTTTGAATGGTGTGTCATAACACCTCACTCAAGGTGGATAGACAGAGAATGAAGAGAATCATTCAGCAAATGGTAAAGTATAAATCAATACACTTCGGCAGCACTTCAAACTTACTAAACAAAGTCATTGGCAAGTCAAATAGTCCACTGATTTAGAATGTGAAAGAAACCTTAAAATTACCTCTGTCATCAGCTTTTTTAAATAAAACTGACAGTTTCCCATTTTTATTTTTCCCAGTGTGCCGCAATTTGAGGAAAGAATCAACACATCTGTACACTGAATAGCTCTACCAACAGAAATCGGAGCTTAATTTGTATGGTTTCAGGCAGCTTGCAACTTAACACTGGGAAGGTTAAAATGGTACGGACCATTCTCCTGACACACATTAACAAATCTAAAATAGACAGACTCCAGTTTTGGCACGAAGCAATATAATAATAATAATAATAATAATAATAATAATAATAATAATAATCTTTATTTAATCTCGATAGCCTTAGTAGGTGAATCACCT
>JAVFBX010221576.1:0-11338 GCA_034783855.1 Mopalia kennerleyi | reverse complement strand
TATATTGCGCATGCGTTATTTTCGTACGTCGAAAGCAATGAAACAGAAAGTAGACAAAGTGGCAAGGATTAATAAAAATTAACTTGCTGTCCATGTCTTTATTCGTGTTAATTACACGTACGAATGGATAGAGACTTAAATCCTTTATATACTTAATCTATCTAACTTCACTTCGTAACAGCGCGCATCGCTTCGCATAATCGTCGAATTTTATTCGGAAAATCTTTATATCAACAGTTTAACCTTGTTCGCTTTCTTTAGCGAATCCAGAGTTTCCATACGTCTTAAACATATTGTACTCCTAAAAATGAATATTGTATACAACCATATGCAATTCCGACTCCAGCAAAGTGATGTGGCGCAAACTTTCTAGGGATAAACATAACACGATTTTGTTAACAAAGTATTGCATCCATTCACTGCTGAGGTAACAGAAAGGATTTGAAAAGAGTCACGTGACTTTCCAACTTTACAACAAAGAGTTATATCAGAACTGTCAAGAGGCATATATCGACGTAGTAATATCGTTTCCTCGATATTCCTGAGAAGTTTCCAGGGCTGAGATATATTTACGGTTTCAGATAGAGTTGATTGATGTGTCCCTCATGTTTAACAGATTTATTGCCATCGATAAAGATTTACCAGAAGTCACAGCTCGACCTAAAACAAATGTGCAAGACCTGAAACTGGATGGGATTCTCGGGTACCCCTCTCCTGCAACCACTACCACTATCCCCTCCAAAACCTCTGAAAAGAATATCGACCGGACCATATATAAATTACAATACTTCTGGCTTGCTAACCGTGGTGGAAGCTGCAGCACCTCTGCCACCGTTTCAAATCACGACAGGGGTTCGCGGACGTGGTACAGTGGTTAACAGGTCGGACTACTGATTCTCCTCCGACGTAAAACTCACAAGATCGAGTACCAAATTAGACTCTTAAGGTATATCAGGGGGTCACATGCTGTGTTTTTGCTAGGTTTCCTCCTTCATTTCTGTCGTGTTTAGGTAAGGCAGATTGAGCAATCTAGACACTCCGTCATCAAATGAGATAAAAGAAGTACTCTGAAGAGCGAAGTTAAATCCAGATAGAACAAACAAATTGAAACACAACGGAATGTCCTCTATAATGGCTGTTCATCAATGGATTCTTTTCAAAATTAAATCTGCATATTCAACAGATTACGTATATCTGTTCGTATGTGTTACCTTTGCTGGTATCGGCGTGGAGCATTGGAGTCCAAGGTTGATGGACAATGTGTTATATTAGCATAATTACGTCAGGTTTGGTGCGTGTTGACCGTCGACTGATGCGTTATTCGGCTATGTTTTCTGCCTTTTATAGCTGTGTACCCGAAAAGCGGCTTCAATTCATCAGGTGAGTATATCGTACTGGATATTGATTTTTTGAAAAGCTGATCGTGTTAACACTTTTTGTGAACACCCAAGGTTTGCATTTACATCAATATTCTTGGAGAAAAATATCAGAAATGTGACGGACGAGTTTTAAAAGTTTTCCTACCATGGCAAAATAAAATAGGCTGTGTCCATAGCCTTACACTATACTGGTAGGGTTGCATAGGCTAGGTTATATTGAATGGGACTGTTACTTAGTTGTTCGCAGTGTCAATTTACAATGTGTTATGAGATTCATTTCAACAAAATCAATCATCAATGATTATTATTTATTGCCAACAGCTTTTGCAATGAGTCAAAGTAGAACTGAGTTTTCTAGAAATACTTAAAAACGTTAACTAGTTTCTAAATGTCAGCGGAACCTTAAATGAACATTATGCCTCTGCGCCTCCTTAAAGGACTGGTCTAGTGTACATGCACGAAGGAAGGTAAGCGCCTCGGGTCCACATATCCAGTTTAGCGTGGACCGTGTGTGGGTCCATCTCTCAGCAACTAGCAGAAAGTCGTGGTTTTCAAAATTGGACCCAGTTCCCCTCCCACAATATTGCTGGATCTCAACTTGAAGTCCTTTTTTTAAAGATAATTTATTTATGATCATTGGTCACAAATTTACGACTTACCCTGCATCATCACGTTTGACCTGGAAGGTGATGCAGGTGAACATTTTTGCAAATGTTTATAGAGTACTTGTATTTCGTAACAATGATAGGTACATGAATTGACAGAGAAACAACAAAGTGGTATTTACAATTGACATTTAGAGCAAATCAGTTTGTTTCCCTTGTCGGTTATTTACTGTAAGAAAACAGTCGCATAGGTGCATATGGGTCACTAAAGAGTCAGACAAAGTTTTAATAAAGTAAAAGCTATAAACTTTACCTATAGTTTCTGTATAGCTCATCGGCAGCAAATATATTAATAAATTATCAGATTATCTTAGCCAGTCATTCTAAATATTTTGAAAAATTTCAACTTCCTCACTTTTAAAGGCTATATGTTTTTCTATGTTAATATAGTCAATTATGGATTGTTTTAGCCATGGGAAGATAACATTTGACCTTGACATCTGGTTTTGTAAATGAAATATCTAGTAACTAATACAATACAGTTTACTGACACATAGTTATATATATTTCGTTTACCAAATAGGCAAACAATTTTACACATGTCTTTGTTTACACCAGTAACCTCACTTAAGCATATTTGGAGATTATTCCACAAACCTTTGACTACTTGGCAATCGTAAAACAGGTGCCACCTAACGGTGATCTAACGGGCGCATCGGGGGCTGGTTCACTATGTCGTCCGCGGTGGGTGGGTTTGCCGCTAAAAACGCACCCACTGCCTGGAGGATATGGAGGATATGAAGCTAACACAACCGAGACTGTCCTATAATCCTTTTATACCGTTTTAGTATATAGATACTCTAACTATAAAGAGTAGCCTTGTTTTATGTTTTATGTCTTTATGACTAAAAAATGCAAGCCTTCTCGATAGGCTTGGCGTTCACAGAGAAGACTGGCCTATAACCCTATAGACACGCTATGAACAGAGTAGTCTTTTTTTGTCATTCGTTTGGGTGATTTGTCAAAACGTATAAAAAGAGCCGGTGTTGTGACAGTGTGTTAGTAAACATCTTGCCTTTCACGAGAGAGGACGCGTGTATGAGGACTATGGCTAAACCACGACGGAGACAGCGTCAAGTTGCCATGATTTCGACAGATTGGATACCGCGGAAGCGCGTCAAACAGAAGCGAAAAGTTGGAAAAGTGCGTCAAGTCGCCATCGACAGTCAATGGCAACCGTATTTGGTGGACATGCAAAGCTTGGCCAAACAGAACGACGGTTATCGGTATCTCCTCACCTGTATCGACATCCTCTCCAAATACGCTCGGGTTATCCCGATTCGAACAAAAACGGGAGCTCAGCTGATCGACGCCTTTCAGACCATTTTCGCCACGGGCCGTCAACCGCTGTATTTACAAACGGACGGAATTTTTCAACAAAGGCTTTCAGCAATTTTAACAACTTCACCACGAGTTGTATTTCTACACTTGGAATGAACCGAAAGCCTCTGTGGTGGAGCTGTTTAATCGGACGTTCAAAGGTCAAAAGTACAAATATTTTACAGCGTCCAACACACGATGCTACATCGATGTCGTTCAAAACTTTGTGGCAAGGTACAACTAGGCGTTTCACCACAGTATCGGACTAGCACCGACCCAGGTCACGGTCGAGCAGCAAGCGGAGAACCAAGTCCTTATCAGTTAAGTCAAAGGCTTGGTTGAAAAAGCATATTTACCGAATTGGAGTACAGAAGTCTTTCGCATCAAACAACGACACCCTCGACGCCCGGTCGTGTATACGCTAGCAGATTTGAACAGCGAGGTGTTGGCGGGGACGTTTTACGAGGCCGAACTACAACACGTCACCAAGACCCCGGAGGATTACTACCAGGTAGAGACGATACTGAAGACGGAACAACACCGAGGAAAGACGTTCCATTGGGTCAAGTGGTTGGGTTGTCCCGCGAGTTTCAATTCATGGATAATCGTCACCGCTTTGAGACCTATTTAAACAACCCCAACCCAGCACGGCGCTTAGTCACCGGACAACCCTCGATGAAGAGACCTCGGGATCGGTATGGACTGACAACCGCGATGGTCTAAACTTTCCCTTGGGTCGGTGTGGTGTGTATCGCTCTACTCACATTAAGACTGTGGGCGGGTGCCCTCAGTTTGGACGTGGTCTGGCTCACCGCCCGCGCCAACAGAACGATCCTCCTCGATCGTGTCTATGCGGATCGAGCTCAGCCAGCGCGCCAACCGCAAAAGGTTACACCACCACCGTCACCACCTCTAGAGACCTTAACTGCCACCCTGGTCTACGACAGCACGACACCACACCGGTAGCCGGACCCATGGATACACGTTTTCAACACCCGTTCACAGCCCTTATCGCTGGCACGACGGGGAGTGGCAAGTTGTTCTTTACCCGAGCGCTGCTTCAATACGCGGCCAGCTTGATTCACCGCATCCCGGATCGGGTCATGTGGTGTTTCGGGCTGTGGCAGCCGCTCCACGACACGATGCCCTTGGTGGAC
This sequence comes from Mopalia kennerleyi, assembly GCA_034783855.1. Classification (NCBI taxonomy): domain Eukaryota; kingdom Metazoa; phylum Mollusca; class Polyplacophora; order Chitonida; family Mopaliidae; genus Mopalia; species Mopalia kennerleyi. The sequence goes on along the minus strand of JAVFBX010221576.1, from coordinate 6,817 downwards.
TTTCACGAAGGCTTTTCCGATCGAGAGATTTTCAACCACACGTCAAGACGGTCGTCGTCGTCGACGATCTCATGGCCGAGGCTGACGAGCGTGTGACGGCATTCTTTACCAAGGGCAGTCATCATTGTAACGTGACGTGTAACGTGTCTTGTACCTGGTTCAAATCTTGTTTCACAAGGGCAAAGACCACTGCACGATCAGCTTAAACGCGCAGTATTTAGTGCTGTTTCAAAACCACAGGGACGACTCACAAATCAGCCACATCGCCAAACAGATGTACCCGGGCCATACGGCCTTTGTGCTGGAGAGTTTTGAGGACACGACACGAGAGCCCCACGGGTATTTACTGATCGACTTGAAGCAAACCACGCCCGACCATCTTCGTTCACGCACATACGTCCTTCCCGGCGACATCCAGGTCGTGTACATGCGGAAGGTATAAAACCCAACCGCAAACGGTCAGTTCTCAACATCCCCACCTCGTGAATGGATGGTTGAACAGCATGTCTGCTCGCGGGAAGAAACGTTTAACGATGTTACGCGTCTTGGCCACAGCTCCACCCGACGTTGTCCGAGCCCTGATCCGTGGTAGTAACAACCGTGGTAGGCTCGATTGCTACCGTACAAGACATAGCTCCGGCTCTTGGCGAACAGAGACGTCAGCCTGAAACGGAAACGGTCAGTCGTCTAACGGGGTGTTTGTTCACTCGGCGATCTAGCCGCATCCATTATAGGTCTCGTGAGTTCGCTGTTGACAGGGAAACGTTAACACCACCACGCTTCAACGCGCAGGAGGATGTCGTTGGTGGACCCTCGGTTATTTGAAGCGTTGCAACACGCCGCTACCCACCAGTGCGACGCAGTACCCGGTGAACCAACCCGTCAAGGCGTTACGATCGCTCGATCAAGAGATGGGAGCGATATTACGACGATCAACCATATCGGACACGGATAAAATTCAACAGTCCCACGAGAGGTTGCAGCATTGTTTGACCTTTCACAATCGACTCCGTGGAACGGGTCCGGAGCCATCACCCAAAGTGTCCCTCACCCCAAGCGTCCCATCGCCCTCAGCACCCTCAACAGCCCGACACGGACGTCGAGACGACCGTCGAGACGGTGTTCAACATATCGAAGACGAGGTGTTAAAAGGTGTCCCCGTCCGACTTCGTCAAAAAGTGTACGCTCTATTACAAAACATCAAGACGTATCCGACCACCGGCTGGAACGAAACGGGGGCTTTGGTCATTGAGGGACGTGTCCTGTCCAAGACGCACATGGTGAATCTGATCAACGACGCCCTGCGAGAACGACGACACGGCGCGGCTTGAGGGTGTTAGGTCTTGGAACCACGTGCATCCCGACTTTCGTCGATCGGTCTTGGAACACCACCCCGACCTAATCCATCCGCCCTGGCCTCTCTGCAGGACCTCTCCAGCCCGATCGACTCGTCCTCGCCTCAACCCGTAGGAGCCTCCCTTCACGCATCATACCTCATGACACCCCCTCGCACACCCCATCACCCGGTAGGCGTCCTACCGGGCGTCTCACCGGGCGTTCCACAGGGCATCCCCGTAGGGTACGCTATGGCACATTCGGCGGGGCGGGGCGGCCGCGGCACCACTTCGCGTCTTCAGAGGGAGTACCCACCAACGAGGGTATGGTCTGGGCAACATCTTAAGCAGCGTGTTCAAACTGGTCAAATCGCTAGCGATGCTAGGGGCTAAAGCAATCGGTTGACAAGCGTTCCACAGTGGTCTGGACGCCGTGCAGGATGTGGTCCAGGGCATTCCTGTCAAACGGGCCATGAAACGTCGTGCGACGGAAGTTGGCGAACAACTCATCAGCGAAGCCAAACGTCGAGGTATTCCCCGACGGTATAAAAGGTCGGTCGACACGTGCCGTCGTCAGTCGAGCGAGTACCGCCACGAGATCCTGAACGACATCCGCATAGAGCACCTAGACGAGCAGCCCGACGACGACTTCAGTTAAACAAGAGAAGACAGCATGCCGTTCGTACAACCATCGACGTGTGATGGGATGAACAGCGAGTTTGATTTATTGGTAACGCGACCGACCCAGGGCAGTGTGGTGACGAATCGGTGTGAAACGTAGTCCAGTGGCGAGTATCAGCGATGGTGGACCCATCGAATTCCGCATCACAAACGCGGACACGGACCTGGATTTAACCAATACCTTGTTGTACGTCAAAGCGAAAATCGTCAAGGAGATGGGACGGCATTGGGGGAAGAGGATCAAGTCGCCCCCACCAACCTGTGACTACACAGTCTATGGCAGCAGGTGGATGTCAGCTTAAACGATAAGTTGGTGAGTGCCTCTTTCAACATGTACCCTTACCGAGCGTACATCGAAAGCCTACAGTCGTACGGCAACGTGGCGAAATACTCCCAACTGGCCACAGCCCTCTGGTACAAAGACAAGGCGGGTCAGTTCAACAGCAACAGCGGTGAGAACCAGGGGTTTGTGCATCGCATGCTGCACACGGCAACAGTCGATCGATCGACATGCTCGGTCGGCTCCACACGGACATCCGGTTTCAAGACCGGTATCTAATAACCACGTCACGTGCGGTCGTACTTCAACTTGTTCACGGGCGTGGGGAAAGCCTACCGAGACGGCTACACCTTGTTCTGTTTCGACCTGTCCCCCAACTTACACAGCGACGCCGAGTTTATCCTCATTTAGAAAGGCGACCTCCGCCTGGAGATAAATTCCAAACCCCACTTCCCAAGATAATCAACATGATTTGTTACGCGGAATTCGACAACGTGATTGAAGTGGACCGTAACCGGCAGATCATGTGCGACTTTCAGACGTAAACCAATCGCTCAACAAAAAGAACAGAGAGATACGGGACCCTAGGATGAACACCACACAACTGGAATGGTTGTTGGCCGCCCGGATCCCCGGATGTCGCTCGTGTTTCAAGGCGTGTTTCCCCGGAATCATAGGCCATCTCACCCCCATCCACCCGTCGGGTATATCTTGAACACGGGCCCGTGTGATCGACCCTGGGAACATTGGTTGGCCGTCTTCTTCGATCGGGCGGTTCGGGGCGAGTATTTCGATTCGTATGAATTTGACTGAGACGACGCAACGCTGGACCTGGAATGCGCACACGTTGCAAAGCGACACGACGGCGGTGTGCGGTCAATACGCGTTGTACTACGTCTTACACCGAGCTGGCGATGTCCCCATGCCGCAGATCGTGGCCATGTGCGAAGGCCCACCCCTGGAGAACGACGTGATGGTGTACGATGTGATCGGACGCGCTTTCCTGATCGATGCCCTGTTTTGGATCACAGACCTTAATTGAACATTGTAAAAAAAAATGGATTGGAGTGTGTCGTTCGTGTTGTTGTTAAAAAATTTTAAAAACGAGTAGTCACCAAAAGCGTGTTGTGTTCGAGTGTCTTAGAGTGGTGTGTGTAAGGTGTGAGGTTGGGTGTGGGGGCTTGTTGGGTGTGGTGGCTGGTGTTAGATAGCATATTGTTTGGAAAATCTCTTTCGTAAGAGTTGATGGGCCCTGAAAAACACCGTTGGAATGACCCTCGTGGTGGTCTGGAGGGTAAAAGGGTGTTCGTCGCTGCTGGTAGATCGTCGCTGGTGGTGGGAGGGACAGTCGCCCGATCGTGGGTTGATCGGTTAGCGTGGGTAATACGGTTCTTTCGTAATAGCGACGTATGGCGTCGGGGTGTTGGGCTTGATCGAACACGTCGTCGGTGAATTGTTTTACGAGTTTTAAGACGAGTGAACGACTGGTATTCACCCGTCCATCTTCAAACATCGTCAACACCACGGTTTTTTGAGCGCGTAATTCTTGCACCGAAGCAACCATATGTGCCCAATGAAGTTAACCCTCCGTCATGACATCGCGAGCGTCGACTGCATACTGAGCCCCACGCGTCAATAGCACGCCTGATAGACACTCGAGGTGCATGGGACACCGCGAGGGTTGCTCAGGGGAGCGTGACCTGGGGAACTGCTCATCGGTCTGCTCTAGGAGCTAGACCGTCAGGATAGACGAGCGATCAGACAGCCTAACGGTAAAAAAAATAAAAAAGTAAATATAACACGGAACAACTCATCAAGTGTGAATCAAGTATTTTTATGATGACTGAACATCACGTGACAATAAAACAACAACAAAATAATAAGTTGACTTGGCTGAACTCGTCAAAGCCCTAGTCAGGTATAACGATAGGAGTGTTGTGAGTGGCAGGGGTGTTGGGCGTCGGGGTGGTGAACTCCATCTGGGGTGTGACATCCAGCAGATCGGCTAAGGCGGTCGCTTCCTTCTCTAAAAAGGTGGTAAACACACTCTCGAACCGAGCAACGCTTTGCTTGACGGCGAAGCGGTTCAGAAAGACATATTTTTTCTGTATGATGCCTAACATGGGTGAGAAAGTCTTCGAAACACCGCATCCAGATGCCCTGTAGGCGAGGGTTTGTGGTGTGATCTAACGGGCGCAACGAGGGCTGGTTCACTATGTCGTCCGCGGTGGGTGGGTTGGCCGCTAAAAACGTATCCACTGCCTCGAAGATGTCTGGGCTGGTGATACCGAGCCTCAACGGGTATTGACGATCGTTTTCTTTGTACTGCATCCAGTATTTGACATGGACGTAAATATTTTATGTGCCCCCTTTGTGAGACTTGGATACCGGGACATAACTCCGCATCTCGTTGAATGTCACGGTGGAGAATTCGTCCACATCCCATTGGTAGGGCGTGATGCGAGCCTGGTTAAAGTCGTTCATCGCCCGCTTCAGCGTGGTCCATCACCCACGAGACAGCCGAATAGCGTGGTCCGGGCTATACGCTTTACCCGTTTCGGCAAAGGTTACGCCATCGGGGTGCGCGGTCAGCTTTATACGCTGAGACAGGTAAGTTTCACTGGGGAGATCTCGACGTGGTGTCGGGTTGAGGTCGGGTTGCGGTACGGCTGGTTATAGCGTGGGTTGTGGCGTTAAGGGTTGTGGCGCTGCTGGTGTTGGAGGTACGGGGTAGCCGGACGAACGCCTTGGTGTCAACCAGCTCATACCGGTTCACCGGATCCAATCAGGTCGATCGCTGTCAACAGCGTCATGCGGTGCACTTTGGTCACTGGGTACGGGTTATGGTTGGGATCGATAGGCTAACAAGCGATCAAAAAATTCGCTGCGTCTTCATGGGTTGTGGCCACTCGTTGTTTCCTTTGGCGTTGAACGAGGTTCGAATAGGTGTTAAATATTGACACGCTTTGCGTTGTCTAGGTCGACGCTTAGGGCGTGTCTTGGCGCTTTGTGTGGTACTCATCATGGCGACGCACTTCTCTAACTTTTCGCTTCGGTTTGACGCGCTTCCGCGGTATCCCACCTGTCGACATCATGGCAACTTGACGCGGTCTCCGTCGTGGTTTAGCCATAGTTCTAACACACACGTCCGCTCTCGTGAAAGGCCAGACGTTTACTAACACACTGTCACAACACCGGCTCTTTTTATACGTTTTGCCCAACCACCTAAACGAATGACAAAAAAAACAGACGACTCTCTATAGTATTACGTTTTTTTAACATGAATAACACCTTAAGCGAGTTGGCTAGGGACATCGGGGGAATCGACGTTTAACGGTGTATTAGACCCCCTAAGTGCCCCTTCAACATACGAGTCTAGTTGTGCTGTACCTTGGTGTGTCCACTGGGCTCTGTACGGTATCAAACACGAAAGACTGAATAGAATTAAAGACTACTCTATTTATAGTGTCTATATACACAAACGGTATAAAAGGGTTATAGGACAGTCTTCTGTGTTAACTCCATGGCTATCGAGAGGGCTTGGGTTTTTTTTAGTCACCGACTGTGAACGACATAAAACAAGACTACACTACTCTTTATATATAGAGTGTCTATATACTAAAACGGTATAAAAGGATTATAGGACAGTCTCGGGGTTGTGTTAGCTTTCGAGGGGACTTTTTTTTAGTCCGCGTGTATCGCATGACTGAAGCGGCCGAGTGCTTACGTGAGACGTCACTTGTTTACGGAAAAACCCAGCCTGAGCTGACCGACTTCTTCGTGCACTAAGAAGTCGGTCATCGCACTGGCTCACAGGCTGGGTTTTGGCGTCAACAAGTGACGTCACTCAAACCCCTTCTGCTGCGTAGGCCATTTTTATCTGTCGCTGAATTATTCGCTGTGTAAAGAAGCCGCCTTCTCCATCGTTCACACGGCTTGGGCTAGGGACTAACCGACCAAAAATTAGGACCCAAAGATACCTAAACACCTAAGGAACGCCGAGCATACATCTATGCGGCGTGAGTCTATCGTTTACATCACTTTAAAGTTGAACCACCCACACAGACCAGGGACGAGATGGTGATACTCTCCACGTATGAAATCCACGTCCCGTTCAATCCATCCCCTTAAGTGTGTTCGGTGTCCGCCGAGGCTGCCCTCCTTTCCTGGCTCCAAGACCGGGAAATGGATAGGGGGTAGCCCGGTTGTTGGAAGAATTCTTCCAACAACCCTGATCACACAACCGGGTTGTGTGATCACTTCCAACGGCCCTTTTTAGGGCCACCCACATCTACCGAAAGATATCTTCCAGGTATTTGCAATGTTCAATCGAACACCAGACTGCCCACACTCAAAGTCTCCATTTTTTAACAACAACAAGAACAGCCACCACGTGGCATACAACAGCAACATCCACCACGTGGCATACAACAACAACTACATCCACCACGTGGCACACAACAACAAAAACAACACCCACCACGTAGCAGCCTCAGTCACGTACACTTTCACACCATTTTTT
>JAVFBX010221565.1:0-11339 GCA_034783855.1 Mopalia kennerleyi | reverse complement strand
TACATTTTTATAAGACTTTTCAAGGTGGGATAGACAAAAAAATCAACTGTGATCGATCTAATCCAAATTTAAAAAAAGTGAGGCGCTGTTTACTAGTTCAAGGACTATTCTACTAGGTCAACTTATCTAATGAATCTAATTCTTATTGCACTTCAAGGAATAAACCTTGAGTCTATTTTTTCCTGTAGACATTTACCAATTTTGCAATATTTTTAAAAATAATAATTGGATTTTCACAACATTCATAAATATGTTATCCTTAGTATTCAAGCTTTCCAAAAATATATACATATATATGGTCCAGGTTTATACTCTTCTGAAAATCGACCAAGGGGTCCAGCAAGACCTTAAGCATAGAAACCGTTTATTGACACTCCCTGCGCTTTTACAGGACAACTTGGACAAGACCTGCAAAAATGGCTCTCCTAGTTATAAGCTCTTTTTTCACTGTTCATCGAGAGAAAAATTGATAAAAGAATAATTGAATGTATGCGGCATAGATTTGGAGAGCAACAATTGTTTGTTACATAAACGATGTATATATCTACGTAACAAGCTCAGGCTCTTTAAATTCTAAGGGGTTCTAATTTTCCAGGGAAGCAATGACTGAGACTCAAAGTTTAAATAACTTAAGCTTTTGCCTTAATTCATAAGTTATTATATTGCAAATAAATATTCATGTGCAACTACCAATGGGTCAACTCTAAGGTTGTATATAAACTTTCTTTGAGCACATGCCTGTGGCGAATTGCAGCCCTATTTTTTTTTTATGTAAACTATCAATAATTTGTTCGGAGACAAGTTCGCTTTCTAAACAAAAGTTCTCAGTCCATTCGAAATGGTTGAAACTACATGTTATAAATTTCAGTTTGATCATCTGAACTGAACTTGAGAAAACAAGTCTCAAACTGTAACTAGTGAGACGTGAAGTCTATTCGTCACTTAACATAAACAGTTACATCTATAGTGTTAATTAACAATATTTTGTTTCTTCGAAATGATACATTCTTATAACATTGTGTCTTCTCTCAGGTACAGGCCGGCAAAGCTACATCAGTGTTTTTCCCGATAGTACCAACCAGTTTAGGCAGCATTGACCTGTCGATAAGAGCCAGGTCCGCCATAGCTGCTGACGCTCTCGTCAGACAACTCCGCGTTGAGGTCAGTGTTCAATTTACGTTGTTTTGTTTTTACTAACATTAGACGCTTTGGGGTTCTTTAAAAATGTATTTATCCAATGTTAGATCAACGGGATTAAACCTCCATTACAGAGCAGCCCAGAAATGTCACGGCATTCCGCCAATTACCTACATTTCAACTCACATAACGGTCCTGAGAATCGAACCGTCGACCTCAGCGATTGGGGTGTGAGTGGAGTAATGTTGACCATAGTCAAATCTTCTAGAGTGATCAAATAGATCAACTTCAACACTGAGCTCTTTTGGGTTTTCCCATTCTCTCTCAAAAATTTGGTCGCATCAACCTGTGTGTACCAAGAAGATCCTGCTAACTTGTGGTCACTACATCCTGACCCTATATTCTCAAGTGTATGTTCGTCTCTATGGCGTTTGGTCAACTGTTGGCTGAGCAAAACAGTGAAGTTAATAATTAGAATCACATACAACTTTAATTATTATTATTATTTTATCTGATCACATCTATGTTCACAGCCTGAAGGTGTCGCTCAAGAATACAACCTACCTCTTCTAATTGATCTTACTCAACCCGCCGTCACCTTTTCTGAATCTCTCCCTATTCCTTTTCCTGGCAATGTGGTCCCAGGCTCTCAGAGGGTAACAATTAGCGTACTGGGTAAGTAACGCTTTTAAATGTATGATTCATAGAGTTAGGTTCTTGAACGAAAGTTTTGAAATTATTAAATGCAGCATTTTCTATGTGACACAGAAGTCATAATTAATGAATATGGGGCCGTGGATTTAGTCTTGCATTTATTAAACCTTGCATGGTCGTTACGCGTAAATATTTTGTGATGTTGAAAGAAAAGAAGAAGAATATAATGTTAGTATGGTGATGTTTACTTTACAGGTGACTTACTAGGTCCAACTATTAACAACCTGGATAAACTTCTTAAAATGCCCACTGGCTGTGGAGAACAGAATATGGTCAACTTTGCCCCAGATGTGTTTATTATGAAATACCTCACGGAAACGAACCAATCGACCATTGAGATCAGAGATAAAGCTATAAGATTTCTAGAACAAGGTAAGTTTACTCCCATATGTCTGTCACAATTTTTAACGATAATACGTTACTGTCAGTGAAAACATTGAATTGTTATTCTACGTTTTTTTAAATAATTTTTTAAAATAATAATCAATTGAAATTTGTTTTTAGGGTATCAGAGAGAGCTTTCGTATCAAAGAAATGACGGGTCATTTAGTGCGTTTGGAAACCGTGATGCTTCAGGAAGTATGTGGTGAGTAAGGCTTGCTGATCTCTCTTGAAGTTATAATTTATCATAATACATTATAAATTTTAATAAATCAATTTGCATCCCCTAACCATGAGTAGTTGGTTGTTTTTTGTACCTGAGATAGTTTTAGACCCTTGGTCCTATTTATGTAGAATGTTTTTAAAAAGTTTATAATTGCCATTACCCTGCGTATCCTGGCTAAGTTATTAATTTTGTTCAGGTGTGCATTTTTTTTTTCCTTATGCCCTGACATCATCAAGTCCAAGAATTTCCAAAAATAGACTAATAAATCAGCCATAAAAATCTATCAGTTAACCAATCAGACAAACTGTTTTTGAGTGTGTTGTTACAGGTGATACAGATTGTCGACATTTGATTGCGTTTATTGCTTTTGTTGAAACCTGTCAAATATTATATATACTATTTCGTGTTTCAGGTTAACGGCGTTTGTGGTAAAATCATTCTGTGAGGCAAAGCCTTTTATTTTTATTGATGACAATGTGGTCAACCGGGCCATAGATTGGATTGTGTCGAAACGGAGTAAAGATGGCTCATTTCCAGAGGTTGGAAATGTCATACATACTGAAATGCAGGTTAGTGCACAAGCGTATGCTATAACAGGCAGCTTAGTTCTCTTCAACCCCCTTGCTAGCACTTGTTGACCAATGATTAGATGGGACGGAGGAACGGCTTGCTATTTTCAATTCCTCTTACGCCTTTTAAATTTGTACATAAATTGTACATGGCAACGGTAGAACTGTGGCAGAAAAACAGTGTTGTACAAGTGCGGTTGTAAGTCGAGCGCAAGGCGCAGTGTACGAAATCTTTTTATAACTGGACCCTTAAAAAAACTTATTCAGATTTAGCGTTTTACTATGTTAACGTATAACTGGAAAATGAATAACCATCGAACTCATTCGAATTTACCCTGAAAACAGTTGGTTTAAATGTTGTTTGACATTGTTCCTTGTAGGGCGGTTCTGGCACAGGCACAGCTCTCACCGCTTACGTTCTCCTTGCTATCTCAGGAAAAGAAGACCTGGCGTCGGTAAGTAGGACATACACTCTGGATAACTCTATCCTGCTGAAGAACTAGAAAGCTTCACCAGACCTAAAGTATTGTTCTATAGACCCATACCAATTATTTTGTTACCATTGATTAGGAATAAGCTTTGTTTGAGAAAATCATGTTACGCGAAAGACAACAACTGTTCAAGTGCAAAATTTCAGTCAATAGAAATAACGTTACTTTTTATTTGATATTTCTAGTCATGTTTGAAGATCTAAACTGTTTATATGGGTATTACAGGATTCTGAGACAAGGTCGAGGCGAGAGTTTGGAATTCGTCAAGGTCGCGGATTTTTGGAGACAGATGTAGGAAGTGTTTCGAACGTATATGCTCTGTCCATTGCCGCCTATGCTTTAAGGAAGGTGGGCAGCAGTGTTGCTGATAGAGCCTTCGCTAGACTAAACGCACAAGCCACAGTAAACGGTAAGTCCTAACTGTCATAGTCAAACTTAAATTTGGAAGCTATAGAAAATTCTTGAATCTAAGATGAGAGCTAAGCACAAATGTGGAGAGCTAAATTGTGTTATATATTGGGCCTTGTTATAACTGACTGACTGCGTAACCGTGTTCCTCTGACTAGGTTACACACCAGATTAGAAACAAGCGATATATGGGTATAAAACTATTGGAGTACCGGTAACCCCTATATATCTTTCATGCTTTTATATACAGTATAGCTTAGAGTCTGTTAGAGAGACTTGAAGATCTTGACACTGAAAATAAAGACTAGCTTATGTACTTTTGCAGATGGTGGAAAGTTCTGGGATGTTCCGATTACAAACTCAGTGGCACCAAAACGAGAAGGTTTCTGGGTTCCTCCCCACCAAACCAGGTCACAGAATGTGGAAGCCACAGCTTACACTTTGCTGAACTTGGCCATTCGTGGAAACACCACTGACGGGTTACCTGTAGTAAGGTGGCTAGCTCAACAGCAGAACGCTGACGGTGGCTTTGTGAGCACACAAGACACGGTTGTCGCCCTTGAAGCTTTATCTGAGTTCGCTGCACTAATCTACACACCAAAGTCGAACGTAAATGTCAGAGCGACATCAGTTTCTTTCAATCGTCAGTTCTCAGTAACACAGTCCAATTCACTGATTCTTCAATCTGCAGAGGTAAATCTCATTTTTGTATTTGCAAATCCTCATACATATCATGTTCTTGAATGACTTGAAGGATAGGCCTACTTTATAACTTCTGGAAGTTCATCGGTCAAGTCAAGGGTAGATCGTCCACATATTGTTGTACGGCCATTTACCTCAAAGAACAAAGGCTACTGATCCGATCGTACCATGTATTATAAGATTGGCCGTTACAATTGTATCTTGGCCAAAACTTCATTCAATAATAATCAAAAACACTGAAATCGCATTTGACTCAATGTGTTGTATTTAGTGGTAATGGATTTTTGAGATTATAAGACACACAAGCTGTCGGATTAGCAGTTTTATGTTGTCATTCGTTCAATAAACCGAACGACGGGCCTACTGAACACAGGTGTATGTCACGAAAAATTTATTACAGTGAAACAAGTGTAGGCCTACATATGTGTTTCCTTGCCCTGTTACAGATTCCAGGTCCACCTAGCTCAGTGACCGTCTCAGCCAGCGGGTCAGGAACTGCCATTGTCCAGGTACGGATTTTAGACTTTCGTTCTCATATACGTTATTAAATATACACACCTTCGGCTTAGCTAAACAAATACTTTATAGGCGCTATGTGCTGCATATAGTAAAGAAATGATCTAGTTATACTTGTTTATAGACTTTTCCTTTTTAAACATTACCTTTTTAACAAATACACCCTTACACAATTCTTAATATAATCTATGTGTGTTACTCTTGGTTTCTTGTAGGTGTCCGTGTCGTATAATGTGTTCAACGATTCCCAAGAACCCACTTTCGACGTCAGGGTTACTCTGCGAAATGAAACACTCAATGGTTTTATTATAGAAACATGTGCAACGTAAGTCTTTATAATACTAACCATTTCACTATCGAAAGTCCTTATTTTGCGTACAGAATATTTCAATGTATATGAATCCCTTTCAGATATACGTAAATTGCCAAAACTCAGTTTAAGCATTCAAACTGAAACACTTTCACTATACTATCTAAATATATTAATGAGTCGACAGAGGATTTATAGAGCCAAATAATTTCACACATGTTAAACTGGAACAACTTCAAATTGGGAGTCTTGTTATATAGTTTTATAATGTTATAGTTATTTCTTATTTACGAAGATGCTAGTCTGTATAGGCTTAGCGACGCCACTTCCTCGCTGGAATCATTAATTAACTAACGGTATCGGCCATATGTCATCTTAACAATCTATCGTTACAGTGACATCCTCATGTGTAAATGCCTCTATCCTAATGAAAAAGCAGCTATTTATTAAACATTTGGTTTTGTTCGACACACATTCCTTAGTTCTCTTATAATAGTAAGTCTTCCAATCACCGAAACACCCTGTCGGTAGACTTATTTTGTACATAACTATCTGTAAATCGCCAGGAATAGTTTATTAATTGTGCTCTCTGTTTATATAACTTTTCAGGAATACTCGCGAAGGAGAGAGTGGTATGGTAATACAGGAGATAGGAATCCCGACAGGCTTTGCGGCAGATGTTAACAGTATAGGCAAAACAAAGGTCCTTAAAAGAACGGATTCTCTAGACAGAAAAGTTGTCCTCTATTTTGATGGGGTAAGTTTAGTTATTCCAGCTGTTTTTATTTTCAGAAATTTTGTTTTGCTCCATTGACATAAACAAGAACTATTAGTATTGATTCATTAAAGGTTTTTGTTTATAGCATACCAAAGTAGAAAAAACTAACACGTCTACTTTTTACTCCATAGCCTGTATTTTTAATCCAAGATAAATAATTTCCCACAAAAAAAAATAAAAAGATGTTTTCAGGTCATATTCTTTTTGGGACCCAGCGATATATACAAGGTTGCATAGTATAGTCTTCCTATGAGACGTATTAACAATATATTTATTAACTTATTTTTGGTGCACACGTTATTCCATATTTGTGTCTGGAGTGACCAATGGATACAACAAATATCATTTAAAGCAGTTTTATTTTGAAGTCAACCTTACTTGGAAAAAAGTCCTAATGTTTATTTTAAATTTTCGATTGGACAGGTTGGTACTCTTCCAGTGTGTGTATCGATGAAGGTGGATAGAGTGGGCTTGGTGGCCAAGTCACAGGCTGTCGCAATTAAAGTCTACAAATACTATTCCCCAGGTAACTTCTCATTTCTAAAATAATTTAAATTACATATAAATATAAATCCACGAGCTGTAGGAAACGTTCGCGGCAGTCTCTTCCATCAACAATTCCATCAGACAGTTGATTCGATTCTTGTTTCAAGTTTAACGTCGATCACCAGCTATAGAATGGGTCCATCACTGTCTCAGAAATACCGATCAAAACACTCGTAAAAAAAAAATTCGACTTGCCTATTACTTGGTTCGTTTTTAGCTAAAACGTAAGCCAATGATTTGGCCTTTGAATTCAGCGCAGGTTGGTAAAGCTGTCCACAACGTTCACAGCTTAACAAAAACCAGCGAGTTTCGCATCCTCTGATCATCCTAAGACAGTTGCGGTTTTGCTTCCTTGGTGTATTTTATATTTGATTACTAGGACAACTTTTTACTAGTGATATACAGCTCAATCCATTTTTTGCCTTCATTTTAACCTTTTAACTTTCTCCGCGATGTTTACCAATATGAGGTAGTGTCAAGCCATCTTGTCAACCAGAAGTCCTCAAATGTTCTTCGCTCATCATCTCAGAATGTCGGAACTGTCCGAGGCTGATACCGACGAAGCGACTTTTCATAATTTTATATGTCAATAAATAGGAACGGATACAGTTTCCTTGGTCCAACCTTTTCTGAACGAAAACGGACCAAAAGAAACCTGCATATTTTACAACTACAATAACTAAAATCCATGGTTGATTTCAGAGGAACAAGTTACAGTCTTTTACCAATCCCAGCTACTGAAAAACTCAAACTTCTGTGATATATGTGTGGATTGCGGATGCACAGCCAAGTGAGGGGATTCCCCAAAGGAACATCAGCGGTTGCGCATGTGTAAACATTTTGGAAGGAGGGTGTCTTTGTGAGGCGATCAAGTGTTTCAGAAAGGACAGTTTTAAAGACTTATTTTTCGACAAAATTTGTTTGTTAAAGACATTACTGAACTTTGTATTCCATCTGTTGTTATCTGGTTTCCATGAAAACACCAGTGGTTTGTCCAGTCATCTGAATTTTTTTTTGAACATGTCATCCACGCTCAGAATTTAAAAAATAGATTAAAATGCTATTATTTGGCTGTTTAGTTTATAATAACTATGGCACTCTTGAACATGGATGTCATCTTAATGTTACTGTCAGTATATAATTCATCAGGATTTATTTGTGCATGTAAATTTTCTTTTAAATTTCATCCAGTCTATAATTTGTCATGTTCAGATTTTATTACAACAATGTAAATATGATGATAGTAGCATTTGATTTGAAGCATTTTCACATTTCCCTGTTACTGTTTATTTTAATGTGAGTGTTGATGTGGTACAACAAATATAGGTATCTTTAATATTGTAAAACTTTATATTGTACTATACCGTCTGTACGTCTGACTCTGTATTGACATATACATAAGCTGAAATGAATGTATGGGCTTTGTTCTTGTGACATTATTCTATGAATGTTTTGTCTCAGGAAATTAATTGTGTTCGCGATCTAGTCTAAACGTAAATAATATCGGGTGAGAAAATCAAATTCAGGCCAATGTTCTTGAAGAAACCGATGATGATATAATTGTATTGAGTATTGTTTCCATGTAGTATGGACTCTCTGTTCTGGTCTATCTATGGGTTGTAATGAAGTGAAATAAATAATTGAAATCCGAAAACTTTCTTCAATTCTTAGTTTATACCTTCTTCGGCTTATTTAGAGACATCTACTTCTGTTTCCTCTCAGCGTTGTCTGTTTGGCTGCGATACTTGTTTGACGGGAGTTGAGACACTATATAGAGATCGTCAGAGATGAAAGTCTTGAGCAGCAAACTTGTTCCCCTGACAAATTGCTCACTCCAGGCGTTGAATAACGCCAAAAAAAAAAACCCCTTAATTTCGCGAAATAACTTTGTTTTTGCAGGTGATGTTTTCATACTCTCGAATCTATATCACTGCATGGTTGATTTTGTTCTATACCAATCAGCAATATCGTTAACTAAGTGTTCCAATCTATCTAAAAAGTTATCGCGAAAATAAAAACTGGCGTAACTTCATGGACCTTGGTGTCTAGACCATAGGCCGAATTATACACCTGTATTTGGTCTCAATTCGTCTCTGGGGACAGATAAGTGGTGAGACGGACATACACTAATAGTGTACACAACACGTTCCCTTTTCAGAATGTATGCTCACACAAGACATTATTACAATCCATTCAAAGTCTTTTGAGTTCAAGAGCGATTACCGATTTGGGATGAAGAGAGGCTGGCCTGATATTCATCAGTGCCATACCAACGTAAGTGAAAAACCGAGTGAAGATGAGGGGAAACGTCGATTAAAAAGATCTTTGTATAATGTGTTTTTTTCAATATTATAAAGCTTTATGCTTAAGATCTGGAGCCACTTTCACAAAACGTCGTACGACAAATAAATATCGTACGATATTTTTACGCTATAGGTTAACATGACGTAAACTTAACGTACGATATTTTTTTGTCGTACGACGTTTTGTGAAAGTGACCCCTGAAGTCGTATATTCATTCGACCATGCTGTGGTGTTGGAATCGATAACCAAGATACTGCACATTCGATATTAGTCAATCTCAACAAAAACACCACAAAAGCAAATGATTTGATATTTTTGTACCCTTTTACTTATCTTAGAAACAATAAACAAAATAAACTTAATCTGTTAATGTCTGTGTATAACAAAAAATGTATATAAAAAAGAAAAATGATCGAAAACTGTCTCCTTGTGAAAATTGTACCAGACAAAGCCATGCCACTATTACAGTTTGCTGGACACTGATTCCAGCACACACTGGAACAGGCTTCAAAGTTACAGAAAAAACATTTTGATACTAAGTTTGTATTAAATACATGCTGTTGAACATTATGCCGTAAAGCGCTCATAAGACAATACTGGTAATATAAGAGTTCATCCATTGACTATGCTGTGTGTCAAGCTGACTAGCAAATTTTTAAACATCCCACTGGTTCCTTCCAACAAATCAGTTAGTTCAGCAATAAAATTCCGTTCAGTGGTCACAATGTTAGTTACAAACACCCGGTATTCTATGATGAGGCATATATGGGGGCCACTCTGGGTGAATCAAGAAGTCCCCACGTGACGTTCGTCGTTTAACTTGAACTCGAGCAATAGCATCAAGGTCGGCTTCCCTCATGTCCATCAAAGTCATTTCCGGTTTTGCTAAGGAAGCACGGAACCGCGGCTGTCTTTCGGGACTATATCTCTTTGTGTCCATCACCCGAAGCAAGTGGTCAGATTCTAACAAAGACAAAGACGTGTTTATTTAATAATAAGACACATAATATATCAACAACGCGTCACAACTTCTATTTGTAAAAGGAAGGATATTTTTACACAAGGATCGGTTTTAAAAAGCGACCAATTCATGCTAACCTTGTCCAGAAAACATAAGGACTTCATTCAAAAGCACAATTTACTCCAACATAGTTCTATAGTTTTTTCAAACCGGTCATTGAAACAATGATTAAAGAATTCGTCTCATTACAAAACGTGCCGACCCAACTTAAAGCCGATAACTTTAGTTGTAAAATATTTATATATGGTTACCGATTTCTCTGTGACAGCGTGCTTGACCTAACAGATTTACACAAAAAAAATGTTTTGCATTCAAAGGTTGTCTTTGTTGTTGTGTGAAATGGATGTGTTTACAATACGGTAGTACTACTTACCGGCTACTCCAGCGGGTCTCAGGTATCTGTGTAATGATGCCATCTGTCCAGAGTCTTTAGGGGAAATATTTCTACTTCTGTCCATCTAAAAAAGACACATTATAATTGTTCATTGGTTACCCTTGGTTAGGCCTCTCGTCGAAGAAAACATTCACGTAAGAGCCACTCAAATTAAGATTAGCTTATTCTGTTAAGGCTATACTTGATAGCCATCGTGTAGTTATCATACATACGCTCATACTAAAATAGGTTAATACACAAACCTAATTCAACTGGGCGTCTTCTTCAAGTCAAATATTACAGGAAGGATGCCGAAAAACATCATTATTTGGGGGTTTACTTGTTGGTAAGAAATTTGCTTTTATAAACCCCTGCTTTACAAAGATTTGTATGCCGGAAAATGGTCATGTTAAATCTAGGACTTACCAAAGTTGGTGTGTGAACACGGTCCCCTGAATAGGCAGGAAGAAAATCTGATTTGTCTGCAATATCAAAATATCTGATTTGTCAAGCATATTTAGATCAGAAAGAGAGTAATAATCATTACCGTTCAATCATCAATATACCATTTAAAATACATTTACAATACATGTCAAATATGTTATCATTGGAGAAAAGCCACGTCGGCGGACAGAGCGAATCAACATATACAGGCGAATGATCAGTAGTGTATATGCTTAATTGAACGAATCCACGAGTAGGGTTAAAGCTGCTAGCCCGACAACCAATAACAAAAAACCCCACAAATTTCCAAAAGTTGTACACAGTGTTGATTTTGGTCTGTGGTCCAGTTTCAGACGCGCTTTTCTGCTTTATAAGTGTGTATACCCGTCATAAAGCACAACACAGTAATGTTTACATTC
>JAVFBX010221543.1:0-11340 GCA_034783855.1 Mopalia kennerleyi | reverse complement strand
TATGGGGATTTCCTTCACCCTTTGGACTGACAGGCTGTCATATAAGTGAAATAACCCTAACTACATTTATGGCGTAAAACCCATCAAACAAGCGAGCTTACAAATTTAAAGTCTTGAAAAGGTGGCCCTTCTCCCCTTTCCACTTCTAAATTATATATTTGTGAACCTTACCATATAACACTGTCAATCAGTTTTTGTATTTACATGGTATTTATAGTGTCATCATATGAGTGAAATAACCTTATGTACAGCATAAAACCACAATTAAATGAACAAATATATTTATAGTTTTATGCCCTTTCGTTGCACCACAAAATGGGGTTATTATCGTTGGAGTTGATGAAGTCTGTGTGTCATCTAACTATATTAACAAGACATATTTTATCAGTTATGTATAAATCCAATTTTATAGAGTATTTCCACACCACTTTTCATCACATCACAGAACTAGTAAAGGTAAGTTCCATAAATGTAGCTCTAATACCTGTGTGTGTCTAAATGGTGTATAATTGTATTTTTCAGCTCGCCAAGATGAGGTGGAGACAAAGAGACTGAAGTTAGATTATACAGAAATTACTCCTGGTAATTTAGCAGAAGTATTAAGAGTTTGGGATGATATACTGGAGTGCCCAGAGAGAGGCTCAAAGCGGTTAGAACCAACAGTTCTATTGAACTCTGTGAAAATTGGTGTACCACGGACAAAACGTGGTGATATATGGCAGTACTTGGTAGACCAGCACTGCAAGAATTACCCCAGTTTAAAAGAGCTTCACCCATCCAGAGATGAGAATGTAACATACGAAGATCTCCTCAAACAACTCACAACACACCAACATGCTATTTTAATTGATCTGGGTGAGCAGCAGTTTGTTATTTATTTCAACACTCACATCTAATCACTTGTCTCAAGTGGAACTTGTGTTCCTCACCTATTGGGCGTGCAAGACAACATATGGGTTTAATACCCGAACAGTGAGACAATCAAAACTGAAATGATATATGACTTTAACACCATTTAGAAGTAAGATAATCTGTTAATTTCTGCATAACCACTTCCTTTTTCTGTGATAGAACACAATTTTTATTTAGATTGTTTCATGGTCATTATACAACGGATGACATTACAGGCTTAGGCATTGTGTTCTATCAAAGAACAGGGCCCTTTTCAGTGGTCAGTCCCACTTCAATGTACCACTCACAGGTACTAGTTTCTCAATTGACCTCAGGTATATGACGAGGTGACTCTTGGTCAGTGGTCTAGTGGCCAGCATGTCAGAGTATTGATCCCACTTCAATGTACCACTCACAGGTACGAGATTCTCAATTGACCTCAGGTATATGACGAGGTGACTCTCAGTCAGTGGTCTAGTCAAGGGCTTAGGCAGACACCTCTCCACCCGTCCAAATGGACACCCTGAAGTGAACAATTGCCTCATATTGACACCCTGTTTTACGAAACTAACATGCAGGAGATAGGAAAAGTGTCAAAATTGGACTCCCAGTTATTTGAAAAGTGAAGCAAAATGACTATTTTGGACACCCTACTTCTGATTTCTGTCTAAGCCCCTGGGTCTAGTGGTCAGAAAGTCTGAGTATTGACCCGCTTCAATGTACCACTCACAGGTATGAGTGACCTCAGGTATATGACCAGGTGACTTGATTAAAATACCCTTGATTATGACGTTTATAAACCACCATCAAACAAATTAAAGTCTATCACAGAAAAAAAATAGTGCTGATCCAGAAATAAAAAGCTGAAACTTTGAAATTATATGCTCCTTGTCATTGAAGTAACATATGATTTAAATTCTCATCAGTAATACTCTCTTTGTCTCTTTTTAACAAAACGATTTAATACACTGTAGTTTTAGTTTATGCCAATTGTACTGAATATGAAAATGTTGCATATAACGGAAATGTTCTCTTTGTGCAGGACGTACATTCCCTGGCCACCCATACTTCTCCCCTCAGTTAGGCCCTGGGCAGCTGGCATTGTTTAATTTGTTGAAAGCATACAGCCTGTTGGATAAAGAAGTTGGGTATTGTCAAGGCCTGAGCTTTGTGGCTGGAATACTTCTCATGCATGTAAGTTATCTCATTGTATTTGAACATGGTTTAGCGGTCAGTGTGTAGGACAACTGATCTTCCATCAACATACTGCTCACAGAGTAGAGTCCACTTGTCAGCCTCAGCTGAGTCACCTCATCCAACGAGCAGGGGGGTGGTCTATATGAGGTTTCCCCCTGGTATTCCACAGTAAGTTCAAGCTGTTTTTCAGTCAGCCAGTTATAGGGCCACGTCCTTAGATAAGGCATAAACAACCTCAGTTTAAAATGCCCTAAATGACCTGACCCAATTAATCTCCTCAGCACTGGCTATCCTATGCATAAACCACGCCTTTTATCAGCAGTTAAAAAAAAAAGGACTTGCATATAGAGCATTGTAATATAGAATCAAGTCTGAGTTTTTATATGTAAATAGCATGTGAAGTGTTCAGTAGTTGAATCGATGTCAGGTCTGGCACTGTTCAATTGGATGTGATTTAATCAGGTGTTCTATCAAATATCAATGCATTAATTATTGTTGCAGTGCTCCAGAAAAGGGGTGTATCGATGTAAATTTTACATCTAACATACGCCTATGTCATAAATTGCAGGTGTATTGAAAACTTCTAGTAATAATAAATAACACCTACTTTAAAATCTACACGTATTGAACAAAACTGTTATGATGCAGTCGGTAGTAAAAGCACATGCACTTAAAGGGAGATATCTTGTTCTGTCACAGTTATTTTTTAGTAAACCATCTCTGTGTGGATAGTAACAGACGTTTCCATAGTCATATTGCAGGTGCACTTTATATGGCCACTCACAACATTAATTCTGTTCAAAAAATTTGTAAAAAATGTTTACTGATGACGTAATCTGAGACGCCTTCCTTCATCTAATCGTTAAAACAATGAAATGCTATCAGAGATAACAAAAACAGTGATATCTACTAAAAGATCCGTGGATATTTGTAGAGACCTGGTAGATCCAAGTATCTGTCCTATATCGCGTATGTTTTATTGTTATAGAAATGCCAGAGACAAGTACCTGTAAAAAACTATACTGTAAAATTACATGTAGACATGTACCGTCTCTGTAGAGAAAATAACATCAGCCCTTCCAAACACAAATACTTGTTACATACATTGATCTTCAGCCTCAATTCCATTAAAATTATGCGCTTTGATCATTTCGTCAATTTTGTGTTTTTTTGTGGTTGTGCAAAGAAAAATACTCAAAACAATTTGACCGTTATGATGACTACTCTGTATTGAGCTATAGAGACATATCTTTACTTGACAGATGGAGGAGACAGTAGCGTTTGAGACAATGAGGTACCTGATGTTTGAGTTAGGATTGAGGAAACAATACAGGCCTGATATGATGGCCCTACAGGTAAGCTGAATACTGTTATTTTGATTGATTAAGGAGAGAAAGCTACTCATTGAACCAATACTATTTACTTTATGTCTGAACAATAAACCCTGATTCAATTCATACTGTTGTAAGCAAGTAGTTGGTGTGGGCTTCCTATACAGAAGTCTAACCTGAGCAAATGAGCAACACAAAGGCAAGTTGCCATTATGTCTTCCAATATTAATTGATTAATTCAATTTCAACAAATTGTACTGCGATTGGTTAATGATGGATCTATGGAATTTGGAAATTGTTTAATTTGAATATTTTTGAATATAGTAAATTTTTATCTTAATCTTTGTTTTGGCTTTTTCAGATAAAACTGTACCAGTTAACTCGTCTTATCCATGACAATGAGAAAGATCTTTATGATCATTTTGAAGCTAATGAGATCGTGCCTACCCTTTATGCAGCTCCCTGGTTTCTAACTCTATTTGCCTCACAGTTTCCTCTCGGATTTGTGGCCAGGGTCTTTGGTATGTAATATTCTTCCCAATTTAGATTGTCCTTCAATATAACTGCCGACCTTGAATAAATTCAAGCATTGATAATAGTAATCGTTATACCTCATCTCAAACTATTTTGTTACTTTCCATTGGTCCAAAACACTTCACTTAGCCCAAAACAAAACACAACTTTTTCTGTTGATAGCATGTATTGGTAGTAGAGTTGCACCCAGCAGCATTGGACATCTCCTCTATTCTCCTTTCTGCCAAAGTTATCTACTCTTCGCTCACACGAAAGTGTTCTTCTGTGAAACCAACATCTACATGGCTATACTCCATGGAAGTGTCCTCTTTTTTGATATGCACATTTGTTAATAACGAATTCTATACATTTCCCTTGATGTTTGCTATTTTCAATTTAATTTTGATTTGTAAAATTGTCAGTTATATTGCTGGAACCACATATTGATTAATGCCTACATTAAAGTGTCCTCTTGATGTGGTAAATAGTAAAAAGTACATGATTTTGCTATTATACAGTGTAACATTTTGATTAAATCTGTGAACAAACAGAATTCCATTTGTATTCAGTGCTGGTGTTAAATCTGCCATATGTAATCTTATTAATATGTATAAATAAAACTAATCGACATCCCTGTGCCAGTGTGGTTAGTTTATAGGATTATAAATGTCAATACAACTGGATGTAGTTTTATATTTGTTGTACATTTCAGATCTGATATTTGTACAAGGAATTAATGTGATATTTAAAGTGGCCATGGTGCTCCTGGGTAACCATAAAGAGTTAATTAAGCAGTGTGATTCGTTTGAGACAATAGTGGAATTCCTGAAGACTACATTACCTGAGATGGGAATCATTCAGATGGAGAGAATAATCAATCAGGTAAATTGATGTTCATCAGATTTAGGATGCAAGAACAGGGTGTATCCATGAAGACCACTAAAACATTAATATGTACAGTTTTGTACAATGCGGTGTATCAACTTATGTCTGTGAATTGGCTTATACTAGTTTCTGTTTTCACTGCTCTTGTCAAGTGACATTTAGGACAAGAGTCTGTTCTTTCACATTTTCAGTTTCTGACCTGAGAATTCAACAATCCATTGGGATGGACTCCCAATGGATTGTTGGGAGGGGGACTAGGGTCCAAGGGGACTCGATTTCGATCTGTTTTACAAAGAAAGTGATTTAAACTATCTTTATACAATAAATGATGGGGGGGGGGGGGCAATGCTGTCTCTAATTAGCACAGGAGGAAAATTAACTTTCCAGCATTATGGGAAAGCTTCACATCTTGGTTGTGCTAGTGTTAATAATTGTTGGAATACATTGCCGTCACGTAAGTGAAATACCCTTAAGCACAGTCAGGGGTTATTATAGCAAAAAATTTATCATAAACTCAATTTGATATTGCCTAAAACTCATTATTTTTAGCGTGCCTTTGTCGCGCAAAATGTACTTAAACTCAATTTTTCTAACTTTTCATCGAAATTCCACTGTTAATTTTGAATTTTATAGCTCGCCAATGGCCAAAATAAGCCAAAACTCAATTTTTCAAACAAAACTGAATATCAAATTTAAGAAAAATTCAATTTGCCGTTATTTTTCATCGGGGTATTCCCGATCAAAAAGTGTCTAAAAAAAACCCTGACAGTGTAAAACATCAATCAATTGAAAACAAAGTCTTGACAGAGTGTTTAATTTTGATGTGGGTAGTGTGATAGACTGACCTGTATGACCTTATTCAATGTGCAGTACAGATCCATGTCTGCACAGGGACCTTGAAGGAGTCTCATCATCTCGCATGACGCTATTGTGGGAGTGCCTTTTACATACTTGCTTTTCAGTGTTATGTAGTGTAATGAAAGGCAAAGTAAGAATTTGACAATTTGGCATCATGTAAGAGAAAAACCTGTGAGTACTATAATAAACACGAAATGAACAAGCTGAGTTGTCACTGTGATTAATCATGTTGAGCTGCTGTAATGCTATTGAAGAATTAATTGCCATGTGTTGATTGTAATTGTTACTGTGGTTTACAGGTGTTTGATATGGACATTTCCAAACAGCTGCAGGCCTATGAAGTGGAGTATCATGTTTTACAAGAGGAAATGCTAACTTCCCCACAAAAAGGAGAGAATGACATTGTTCACAAACTGGACCAGGCTAATAGAAATCTTAAGAGACAAAACATGGAGCTATTGGAGAAACTTCAACATGCTAACAGTCAGAACCACAGCCTGGAGATAGTTCTTCACAACTGTCAAACAAATGAGGCTAAATTAAAGTCACATATCCGAACATTAGAGATAGAGCGTGCAGCTTTACTGAACGCTGTCACTAAACTACGTAACCTAGTCCCTGAGGATGTGATAGCTCAGGCCAATGTAATGCTGCCTCCAATCTCTGACACCTGGCCTATCTCACCTGTACATAGCACACACTCTCATCACCACAGATCTCTAGTCAAAAGCACAAAGAAAGATCCTAGTCGAAAATCTCACAATCAACATAGCCTACCTGGACATTGATAGTTTTGAAATGAGTCTGACCATAATCCAGCTGCAGAAGATTAAGTATTTACACAAAAGGCCTGTGAACGGGCACTACAAATATATCGGAACGTTGTCCGATAGAAGGTTCATAGGAACTATTTTTTATTTATCCCTTCAGTTAGTACCAGTGTCAGTGCCCAACAACATACTCCCTGATCTAAAGACAAGGATATGATAGGGAATGAGATATAGCTTTTCAATATAGATTTGAAAGCTCTGGGCCTGATTTCACGGAGCAGTTTTTAACTAAAGTGAAAATGTGAAAACATTTATAAATTACTTACTCTCGAATTCAGACACTGGGTATTTTAGGATTTATGTATCTACAACAGCAAGTAAATAATTAAAAGGAAACAAATATGTTATCAGCTAAGTGCAATGTGGCATTTAGGACTAAACATTTTCACTGAACACAGAATTTGCTTCATGAAATCGGGCCCTGTACCTTGGCAGGAACTACTACACATCCTGCTTCAATTGGTAGATGGTTATAACTAAATCCTGGTCACAAACCTCAGTAGATGGTGCTAGTCAAGATGTAGATAAGATTACTAAACTGTTCCATCATAGGTCAATAGTACATATAAAAGTTCTATCTTCTAACTGTGTGTTTAGTATGTTCTTATTTCATTGTTTTTAATCATCAGAATATATGCCATGGTCTTAATATTTGACTATCATTTAAATCGTGTAATATGAGGGGTAGGGTGGGGTGGTTGTGGCAATAATGGTTAGTCAAAGGATGCATTGAAGTTAACTAACAAGTTTTATGTTTTAAATACTAGTAGTAAAAGATTTAGTTTCTGACATTTTTTTAAAACAATAATCCAATTTCTGACAGAAATGAATATGTTTACTGGCGACCCTGAATAATTCAATAGGAAACCAAGCAGTCAATCTTGTCTGTGAATTTAATTAAAACATTTAAATCAGTTTAGAAATCATGAAAGCAGACATTTTGCAGTGTAGAGCAAGACAATTAAGTTTTGATTTGTTCTGCTAGCCACCTTTTTAATTTGCTTTCATACTACCTCTTCTACATGCCAGCAAATTGTGGGCGTTTTACTTTAATTATTTGACTGAAACAAAACACATGTTCCATATTCGGGGTTTTCATATAAATAGTTTTGGGTTTTTTCTAAATATTCAGTTCAATGTTTTATACTTTTGTCATTTTACTAAGGTATATACTGAAAACAACTTCTAAGGCATTTTACATATGTATGTTTTATTAGAGAAGTTATTTGATGTAGCAAGTGCAAACAAAACTATTTATATCTTACTTTCATTTACTTACTTACATGTACTGTACTGTTGTTTTTTCTCGTTTTTAAATCTTTGCTTGAGATTATTTTTCAATAGTGCTAGAAGTAATATTATGCATGCAACCAGGTTGATGTGAAATTATTCTTTCCTCATTTAAGTTTTCTATGATGTGTAAAGTTTCAGTATTTCTTGTTGGTTTTAAAGGGTTTTCATGGTAGACGTATAATCAAAGGCTTTCATCTCAAAAACCATTTTGTACATAATCATTATTACATTAATTTATATCTTAGATTCTTGTGGGACTGATTTGATGTGTGTTTCTTGATGATCCATATTTAGTTACAGTTTAATAATGGATCTCACAACAATATAGACTGGTACATGTGGCGGGGGCAAATTCAGTAACATTTGTGCCTCATTAATAGTCTCCATGCCATTATTATTTGTTGTCATGCCAGACATTGTGAATACAAACCCAAAGCTGTTATAGTTGAGTAATGATCAACGCAAGTTAGCATTATTTGTTCTTCTGTAGTTGTTATATCGTCAACCTCGCCTAGCTCCTACAAATGAGACCAGTATGAGGGTAAGAGTGTGATGGGACAATGATCCTAATTAAACCGTACAAATTTAATGCTACTCATTCACTTTTTGTAGGATTTATATTTATTTAAAGTATTTTATTACCAGGGGCAGAATTTTGTATTATTATTGTTTTAAACAATTTGGTGCAGCTGTATCAGTTTGTTGCTGAATGAAGAACACACATACATGTTATGTACATTTAGTTGTGGGCTGTCTGTGAGAAACATTTTGTTCATCTAGTATGCCCTAATGGGGTCAAATCCTCACACAGGGAGCAACATGTCTGTATACTTTTATCAAACAAACATGCAACTTAAGGATATAAATGTACAACATATAACTTACAGCTGAGATTAGCCCTTACTTACCTTTGATGGGAATAATGTAGCAAATAACCAATTCATAGGGCAAGCCTTTATAGAATCAGTATTGTTAATATTTAAGGCAATTTCACATAACACAGATGTCCATATTTTTTTGTTGTCATAGTTTTTTCCCCCTACGGTTAATGAAATATTTAAGCCATTTGTCATCCCGATGCTAGTCCTCAAATCTATTTAATCTTGATCATAGAGAGCAAAGTCATGTGGATTGTATCGAGTCCAGGTGTCATCCATTCCCTTTCCATTTGGAAAGCTAGATTACCAATTGATCATTACATTGTTTACTCGTTTGTAGAAGACTTTAGATGACCAAATATGGCATAATTAAACCTTTTAAATCTTATGATTTGTGTTTCTTTCTTAAAGATTGTCTTTTTGTTTGATTGGTGTTTAACACCGTATCCAGAGGGAAACTCACTGTTTTTCGACCAAAACTTATTATTTTTATTGCATATTTTCAAAGACAAACATCTGTATTGCACTTGCATTCGAGTAAGCATAGCCGACATTACCCGTTAATTAGTTAATTTAACAGGCAAGACTGACGTCATTGTTCTAAGACTGGGTCGGTCACCAGTGTGTCCATTTGCTAATGGATGCATTGGAAGGCATTTGTAACAACACAGCGTATACACAAGCTTGATCATCCAAGCGCAATGTTAATCCGTGTACATACCTATCAAAATAGCTCTTTGGGTAACACATACGTTTTGTTTAGCATGTTTTCAGCTGACATGCGGTTTTAAAAAATGTGGGTTTTTTTGTACCAGGTTAATATGTACAAGCGGTTGTTTGTTTTTGTTTCGCTTGGGGACGGAACCCTCTCTTTCGGCTTTATATGAAAGCATCCACCAGTGCAAGCAATAAGGGACAACCATGATTAGATGATATATTGTTTTCAAACAATGATGTCAGTTCCACTTTTTAAATTAACAATTGTCTTTGAAAATATGCAATAAAAATAATAAGTTTAGGTGGATAAACTTATGTCTTCCACTTTAAGGTGCCCTTCTATGACAGCAAGCCAGCCCATATGGTGATGGAAACCACCCTCGAGACCATTGGCAACAAACACACTATGCGATCACATGATAAAACTTATGAAGACATCATGACCGATCAGCTTCCTGTCGCTCATTACACGCAGCTCTGGGAGCACCATAGTTCCTTCTGTTTGAGGTTTCCTACAGATAACAAGGGTCTGAACACCATCAGGAGTAAAATAGACATACAATATGAAACCCTTGTCAAACACGCTTCTTTGTTTGATTGGGGTTCAACCTTGTACATAAGGCTATTTCGCTTCTTTATCGTCGTGCCAGCCCAATGAGTCAACAAAACTGCGGTCAACATCACTGGCAACAATGACCGGACACAATACAAAAACATGACAAACTGAAACAGATTGGTTCCAGGTTTACCCCTATCACTGAGAGCAACAAGGAGCTCCCTTTCAACTGCCTGCTCAAACAAGCACTCCAGCTGACAAATCATTACGAGATTGTGCACTATAATGATTCATTGCCTAAAGTTTTACATCCTGATTCCTGTGCTTCTTTCTAGCAAAACCCGCGACCGTGGCATAATGGTTAGCGAGTGCGCTTTCGAACGCCTATTTAGATCTACCGTTCACAGGATCGAGTCCATCTGTCAACCCTCTTGTATATGGGTGAGTCGCAAGATGTGGTTCTGGCAATCGTTTTTACGAGGTTTCCTCTCCGTTTTCCACCATGATAGGGCAAGGAACAGTATGAGGTGGACAGTCCGTCGTCATATAAGTGAAATACCCTTGAGTGTGATGTTAAACCGAAATCAAACAAACAAAAAAATAATAACAGAGTGACTTTCTTCACACAAGTGTGGCACACTGTCCAGAAAGGGAAACAACCTGAAGAACATGTACCACTTGAATCAAATCATCAACTTTCAAACCCATGGCTACAGTAATCCTATTGAGTACAGAGCCTTCTGAGGATTAAAGATAGGAGTACTTTCTGTCCTGACCAAACCCAATAGGTGTCCACCTTTTGTCTTGGAAGAATACGGCAAAAACACTTTCCATTTCACATACAACTTTCTGGTTGGTTGACTGGTGTGACTTGTTCACCATGCTCAAGGATATTTCCCTTATGTCACAGCGGTGTTGGGAAATTATTGTTCCTTCATCACTCCAATACCATGTACAGACAGCATAAGACATACCAGGCCATAGCCAGAGGGCTTAACCTCTCTGTCCATTGGTTTGTTGTTGGAGGCTAAACATCATACTTGAGGCTACCCTATTCTGCTGAAGAAAACTTGACACCCTCAACACCACTGGCAACAAATTAACAAGTTTGTTGCATCCTCACAATCGCCTGCTTTGTCTAATGGTGTAATACGATCTGATAGAATATTATCATATTCATGAAAACAACCTTAAACAGGCACTAGCGCCCAAAATGAGCTTTTATCAATAAATTCAGATTGCTATGATTTTAAGTGCTATCACAGTTTGTTCATAAATTAAAATAATGCCGCAAAAACGAAAATTATTTAATGGGTACTTATCTTTTACGAGCCAAGAGAAATCTGGTCAAAATTCGAATTCAAACCGAAGAAAGCGTGCCATTTTGCTTC
>JAVFBX010221532.1:0-11340 GCA_034783855.1 Mopalia kennerleyi | reverse complement strand
TGCTTAATCAATTGGAAGGGAGTTACAGTTGGTTGTCTTTGAAAATATTCATTAAAAGTAATAAGTTTAGCTCTAAAATCGTTGGTTTTTCCCTTTAAAGCTCTCTTGTATAGCAAAACTAACGGTTGTAGATGTGTGACAAAATTTTCTAATATGATAAATGACCCATATATTTTGCTACTTATATTCTTGATGTGATCAGTCCACGATAATTTGTCGTTAAAAAAAAGACTCCGAAAATTTAAAGTCGTTTATGACATCTATAATTTTGCCACCAAGTGAAATTGAGGGTACATGTGTATGTTCCTTTAGTAATATTCGGCTGGGTTTAACAATCATACATTTAGCTTTGTAATGGGAAATCAGTTTGAGCCATGACATACTGATTCAACATTGTAGTCTATGTCTCAGTGTAGCGTCAGTAAATACTTAAGATTGGTTTAAATTTAAGTCTTTCCAGTAATCTGTTTCATATTCGTTGTCCTCTGTCCGTGACTTGGAACTGACCAAATCCATCAGTGCAATTGGATCAAAGGACATGTTTCTAAAAAATTTCCGATTAACCTTATTTATAGATTGAGATAATGTCATCATGGAAAGGTAAATCCAGCAAAGAATTTGGAGTTGGAACACTACCTAGTCTGTCAACTAAAATAGACAAAAAGATTGAGTATTATAGTTTTTGCTTCATTCCTTAAGAGTGTAAAAGTGATGTGTTGTTAGCATGAGTCATTAAAATGGAGACTGATTTGGTCGTTTGGTTTGAGGTTAAGCGCCATGTTCAGGGGTGCCAGAAACTACCCGTGAAGTCACTCTCGACATATAAGACAAGCCAGAACAAGGTCAAAGAAAAACAAATAAATAAAATAAAACTGGATTTCATATCCACAACTATACTTGGCAAGATTCATATTACTGTCGAACAATAATTACGCCTAGCCGTGGTAGATGTATGAATCTAGTACATCCATGCAGTGTTCGTTTAAAAGCTATATTGAACTGATGGCTACAAAATGTCAAGCGTGGTTCAATGAATGACGTCATTTGCCGCGATGAGCCTTGTCTACATTCTGTCACCACGGACTTTCAATCTCCGAGATCTGCAAAAATAATCACTGTCGAAAATAGCAGCTAAGCCTCCTCAATTAGCATATCGGTTTGTTACACAAAGTAATTTCGATTCATGCCGGTATTTCCTTTTTTTTCGTTTGTACAAGTTATGATTTAATGAGAACGGAAAGCTTTTTTTGTCGAATTTTCACTTACCAAAAATTTCTCCGTGATACTGTTATGGCCCGTATAAACGTGAGAGTCGCTCAAGGTCGATGTGTCTGTTGCGAATGGTGAGTCAGTCGGGAAACTAGATCACACCGGCTAGCACACTCAGTTTTAAACTGTAGGCCCGCACGAGAAGCTAAGTACTCTGCTCTGAAGGTAAGGTTAACAAGATTATAGTTTCTTTCCACTTGAACATTAATTGTGTGATATATGAACTAGTATTTCTGGCAATTAGCTATTATTCAAGGCTCCATTTATTCGTACCGCCCGGGTTTGTTCAAGTTTATATGTTGCATGAGCCGAGTCTCATTTGCTGCCATCAGTGTATTCAGCCAGCACATCCCCCGTACAGACATCACTGTTTATTGGCCTGCCCTAGAATAACATATAGCGTGGAATCTGTATGACCTAATTACCATGGGAAGAGATTTTAGGCAAGTGTGGTATTGTAACCTAAAAGTATACAAGGAAGAAAACGAGATTGTTTAAGTCAGAGTAAGGCCATGCAATTGTTATACATTGGAAGATAAAGTGCAAAATCATCGCAGCGTTCTGCTATATATCTAAAGGTTAGGAAGCTTCAAATAGCATAGCTAGATTTTAGATCTGATTTTAATTAGATTACAAGCAAGTTTTGCAAGTACTGGTTTGCGTCACTGTCCGTTCACCGAAAACTAATCACAGACTCATATATTTTGTTGTTGATACACTGTTTCTTGTAACATTTATTTAACAATACTATAAAATAAACTAATCTTCAATAAAGAACGTGCCCGCGGCCGTGGCATAGTGGTTAACGAGTGCGCGTACAAAAGTCTACTTCGATGTGCCGTTATCACAGGATCAAGTCCGTCTGTCGACCCTCAGGTGTATGAGTGAGTCACACGATGTGGCTTCGGCAATCGCTGGGGTGGTTTTACCAGGTTTCCTCCCGGTTTTCCACCGTAATTAGGCAAGGAACAGTGTGAAGTGGACAATCCGTCGTAATATAAGGGAAATACCCATGAGTACGACGTTAAACCCCAATCAAACAAACACATCAATAAAGAACGTCGATATACAATAAAATTAGAGGGCTTATTTAGTGAAAATCAAGAGACATGTCACTAACATATATTATTCCATACATACATACATACATACATACATACATACATATATATCCTCCTATTTAGTAGTAATGTTATTTGTTTTTAACTTGTATTCAGTATTTAAATATAACCCACCATAGGCTATATAGATATGTTGATACACCATGATACGTGGATAACCGAAGGAGAAAGAAGTTTACTAGGATTGCCGAACGATACAGGATAACCTAACCATAAGGAAGTATACGTTGATTACCGAAGAATGAAGAAGGATTCTAGGATTAACAAAGATACAGGGGATACCTAGGTTTGGTTTTATACGATAACACGCGGATTACCGAAGGACAAAGAAGTATTCTAGGATAGCCGAAAAGTGCAGGGGTTACCTAGGTTAGGTTCCCCATGAAAATTGGATAACTGAATGATAAAGAAGTACATAAGTGTGTCGTCAAAAGGTATATTATATTGCAAATAAAAATAGATTTGCAGATACAAACCTCCCATCTCGCCAGGAGGAAGTGGTTCCAATATTCAAATAGTTCTAACAATGTCAGGTAATCAATCAGAAGGTTTATTGAGCGACGTCATTCTCACTTCTCTGAAGTATGGCGTTAAATCCCAATCAAACAAACAAATCTCACTCCTATGAAGTACGGCGTTAAATCACAATCAAATAAACAAACAAATCTCACTCCTATGAAGTACGGCGTTAAATCCCAATCAAACAAACAAACAAATCTCACTCCTCTGAAATACGGCGTTAAATCCCAATCACACAAACAAACAAATCTCACTCCTCTGTAGTACGGCGTTCAATCCAAATCAAACAAATAAACAAATCTCACTCCTCTGAAGTACGGCGTCAAATCCAAATCAAACAAACAAACAAACAAATCTCACTCCTCTGAAGTACGGTGTTAAATCCCAATCAAACAAACAAGCAAATCTCACTCCTCTGAAATACGGCGTTAAATCCCAAACAAACAAACAAACAAATCTCACTCGTCCGAAGTACGGCGTTAAATCCCAATCACACAAACAAACAAATCTCACTCCTCTGAAGTACGGCGTTAAATCTCAATCAAACAAAAAAATCCCACTTCTCTGAAGTACGGCGTTAAATCCCAATCAAACAAACAAACAAATCCCATTCCTCTGAAGTTCGGCGTTAAATCCCAATCAAACAAACAAACAAATCTCACTCCTCTGAAATACGGCGTTAAATCCCAAACAAACAAATAAATCTCACTACTCCGAAGTACGGCGTTAAATCCCAATCACACAAACAAACAAATCTCACTTCTCTGAAGTACGGCGTTAAATCCCAATGAATCTAACAAACAATTCATGAAACGTGTTTTATGTCTTATCATTAAAATAATACCTATTAATATAGGCTAATTATTGTACAGAACTTTGTATCTGATGGCTAAAAGCAGGATGTTTCTATCCAATCAATGTGTAATGCATTTGTTCTGACCAAATACGTAACTTACGAGAGTTTGTACTCCTAGCAAATTCTAAGGAATATAGATAAAAGATGCTTATTTTATAGACTATGAGCAACCATCCCCATATATAATTCGGGCGTTATATCCATGGTAACGTGACGTCATGCGAACTATTAAAATGTGAGCAGTTATTAGTTTGCTCTATCTGAAAATGTAGCCTGAACCAAACAAGCACAGTGGGTTAATATCATATATTAATGTTGGATGTAGCCTGAACCAAACAGGCACAGTGGGTTAATATGATATGTAAATGTTGGTTGTATTATAACACAACCAGCGCAGAAAAAGTTCTTTTTGGCTTCTAATTGTTCCGCTTGAATAATTCCTACTTAATTTGTCTTAGTTCGCATATATAAATATCTCATTTAGCCTAGAGGTACACTTGTTGGGATTTACGCTCCTCGGTGCGTCTAATGTATCGTTAAAACTATACAGAGATAGTTAGCCGAGAGCCAGTGGCAAATATTATACTTACATCAGTTTGGGTGGAGTGTTTAAAAGTATAACTGCCTGCCTCACATCGCCTCTAGCATTAGAGACTCCTTCATCTATCCCTGCCCACCCCTCCTATCCCTCGTTTGCTTCTACTTTACGGAATTTGAGAAAAAAAATCACTTTTCCGTTTAACGGAGTTTTTAATGAAGTTACGTGACTGAAATATGTGCAGATAGACATGCATTAAATAGCTGTGGTAAAGGTCAGGTAAAGTTTAAAATCGGGATTATATTTTTTTTTTTGGCTGTTTGTTAAAACTGGCTATTTCGTACCTTCTCTGTATATACTTTCAATAAGCGACCAGACATAACAATGCGTCGTCTGCCTGTGATCAAACTCAGCGTCGAAAAGGTACCTTAAGTCGTTACTAAAAATGTAAAAAAAATCTCCGTAGTCGACCGTCCTCCTTGTTGACATCTCAGCTGGTAAGCGGCAAGGACGTGGACAAACTCGTGTAGCAGCCTTAGAATGTTGAACAACTTGTTTTTGATTACTCCGTTCGAAATGATAAATGTACGTTTTTTTGTTGTATTTCATTCAAGTAAATTATTTATCAAAAGCAGATTTGCGGGAATTTCGCCGCAACTTTTCATATTTTTTTTGTAAACTAGACTTTAGTGGTAGACCTGCCTTCTACTGCACTTATTTGTAATTAAACATATATAGGTTATTGGTTGTATTTAATATTTTTGAAAAAGTAAAAAAAAAAAAAAAAAAAATTATCAGAAAACCAGCCAACGATATCCTGGCTATACATGGTGACCTCTCTTGTTCTAAACGTAATGCCTTCTGTGACACAATCCCTCGTGATGTTACCGTAGATTAACGCGAGAATCAAGTGGTTCACGCGAGAGTGGACGTGACTTCGT
This sequence comes from Mopalia kennerleyi, assembly GCA_034783855.1. NCBI lineage: Eukaryota > Metazoa > Mollusca > Polyplacophora > Chitonida > Mopaliidae > Mopalia > Mopalia kennerleyi. Next base: position 6,096 of record JAVFBX010221532.1, on the reverse strand, counting down.
GAATAAAATTTCTATATAACCAGCGGTTCACGGCTGTTCTTTTTCATACAGTATTTTAATATGTTTATACATATAAAAAAGAGAATAAGCAGTGTTAAATGGACATGCTATAATAGCGCCTGTGATTTTAATTAATTTGACTTTCCCACGATTCCTGACATGACGTGCGGTCTTCCGGCTTCGAAAACAGTACGCTGGAGGGCACTTGTTTTGAAAGCTGAAACGAAATTACTTCAATGCTGTTAATATAATGTAATGAAACGTTGCATGTTTCTAAAAATTATACTGCTGTTATTGTACCCTTAATTATATGAATCTATGAACAACAAACAGGAAATAAATTGTGCAGTTTAAACGTGTACCACTCATGGTTTTCACCAGGACACAATGATCGTAACATGATCATTTCAATGGGATCGTCTTGCGAACTCCAATGTGTCTCCTTGGTAAAGCTGGATGAAAAAGTATGCCCCGCTCAAAATATGTTATACTCTTAATGAAATTTAAACAGTATTGAAGGTATTCGTTATTTTGCGTACCGTCAGTTTCACAAAAACATAATTCTTCATGACTGTTTAGAGGATCTTAGGTCTAACTATAAAATTAGGCAAATTATGGAATCATTCATAAAAGTCGATTCTGTTCAATGTTACTTTTCTACCTTAGGTAGAGTTAGTTTAACTACGTTTTGTTTTAATTGAGGCCTTACAAAATGTCTCTGAGCAAGATGGCTGTATCACAGTCAACAGTTTCAGCTCACAGCTGAGCGGATTAGGGCATTGTGCATGGACAAACGAGGGCATCACAGACGAGTCACAGTCAAACAGTTTCAGCTCACAGCTGAGCGGATTAGGGCATTGTGCATGGACAAACCAGGGCATCACAAACGAGCCACAGTCAACAGTTTCAGCTCACAGCTGAGCGGATTAGGGCATTGTGCACGGACAAACCAGGGCATCACTGACGAGTCACAGTCAACAGTTTCAGCTCGCAGCTGAGCGGATTAGGGCATTGTGCACGGACAAACCAGGGCATCACTGACGAGTCACAGTCAACAGTTTCAGCTCACAGCTGAGCAGATTGGGACATTGTGCACGGACAAACCTGGGCATCACTGACGAGTCACAGTCAACAGTTTCAGCTCACAGCTGAGCAGATTGGGGCATTGTGCACGGACAAACCTGGGCATCACAAACGAGTCACAGTCAAACAGTTTTATCTCACAGCTGAGCAGATTGGGGCATTGTGCACGGACAAACCAGGGTATCACAGACGAGTCACAGTCAACAGTTTCAGCTCACAGCTGAGCGGATTGGGGCATTGTGCGCGGACAAACCAGGGTATCACAGACGAGTCACAGTCAAACGGTTTCAGCTCGCAGCTGAGCGAATTGGGGCATTGTGCCAGGATAAACCAAGGTATTACAGACAAGTCACAGTCAAACAGTTTCACCTCACAGCTGAGCGGATTGGGGTATTGTGCCCGGACAAACCAGGGTATTACAGACGAGTCATAGTCAAACAGTTTCAGCTCACAGCCTGACAGTTGATTGTTACATAATTCGTTGATGGAGGTTCACATTAACAAGGACCGGTTTGTTTATTTGGGGCTAAACGTCGTACTGAATTCCATTTCACTGATGTGGACGATAAATTGACCACTTGTGGCTCTGTATTATTAAAATACGAAGGAAAACCAAAAGGAAGCCCCCTGAGGTCAGCCCGACGAAAGCCGGAGTGGCATCATCGCGAGACTCATATATCTGAGTTGGACCAGATGACTCGTACCGAAGGAGGATAAGTCGTCCGACACGCTAACGATTACATCCCCACCGAGAGTATAACATGGACAGACACTTCAGGCATCATGACAGATATTTATTCCATATAATTAGCAAAATAACCAGCACGTAATTATTATGACCCCTTGACAAATAATTCGCCTTGGAATATATTGTGGTTGTCATAAACGTCAGCCTGTCTGTCCACCCACCTGTATGTTTATACCTTAGTTTTTGTCGTTTACGCTACAACTTGGGAATAATGCAACACTGATTCCCAAAATTATGAATTGGGATGGCTTTAGTTATGAGATTGTGGTCGTTGCGGACATTTTTCGGATATACACTGTAATTAGAAAAACTATGGTCACCTGGCAGATCTGTATTCTTTTTTAAAGTCGCGGGAAAATCCAGAATGTGGGTCAAAATAACATGGAACGCATTTTTGATTTAAAATTGAATACATTTGTTAGTATCTTTGAGAGGAATTGTACTAATTGGCGGCTGTATGACATAGTCCCGGTGTATTGATACAGTTGTAAATGGCCGGGCGACGATCACATAATTGTCGGTGATGTACCGAATATTACTACACGACATGGCACAGGGTCAAGGTCAAGCTGACATTACCCTATATTATAGAGGTAACACAACGAAGGTTTAAATGCGCCTAATGAAGAAAAATGTATGTCTGGATGAATTTTATCCGAAATAAAGAACTGAATAGAGAGTAATAACGTTTATTATGAATTCCAGTCTATTTGTTGCAGAAACTAAAATGGCCGTCTACTCTGGAGCTGTTGCTGTGTTCTTATTCCTCATGCCAGGTACGTGACAAATATAGGTAATAAAAATTAACTTGATAAAATATGGATTTAAGTTTTTTTAAATGCAATGTTAAAATGTTATCAAGTAAAGGTGTGATTTGCTAGCTCGATATACATATTCGGGAAGTGAATTTAAAACATTATTGCAACAACAACAACATCAGTTATGTTGAGCGTTGGGCTATCAAAGATACCGGTTTGATTCATTGATTCTGTCGTCACGAATATTTAGGCACATAAGATATGTATTATTCATTCAAAATGAGTTACCGTTAGTTTATATTTGTGACTTTAATATGTAGATTAGTTGTTCAACTAACAAATTGATTACCCGAAAAATGTCAACTTTTATTACGACTAATCCAAAGTGTTTGTATTTTTATTTTTAGCTATGGTGACAGCACCTTCTCCCCAAGGTAAGGACGGCATGATGATTACTGTCTTTAAATATTAGCGTTTTCTTAAGCTAATGAGTTTCTTAACCTCCATTGTGATTACTGATACCTGTGCCCCTATGAAAGTCATGCGTGCGGCACTTCCTGAGATTTGGGGCTACATCAGTGGTCCTGTTTATCACCTAAATCTTGTTAAGGCCTCTTGTCTAAAACTCTTGTTTACAGAGATTTGCAACAAAGAAATGTACACATTAACACTAAAGTTCAAATAATGCTACGTGTTTTGATACGACATGAACAGTCGATAAATATAGTTTCGTAGTGTCCCCCTAAATGCCCCGTTTAAGAAATTATAACAAAATTGTCTTATGTGTATTGTTTATTTCTTCCCTGCATATTCACCCCAATAGGGAAAAGAAGTGATAGATTTAATGCATGAGATGTCCCTCCAGCATCCTTGTAATGATATCCATCCTGATGATCAGACTGTTTGTGATACGGCTGTTTCTTCTTGTTTTGCCACAGGCCAGTGTATGGGTGAGGCAGCCCAATGCACGCAGCACCTGCTCAATTCAAATTCTGCAGGCATACAGAATATTGCGGCCACCTTCAGATCCTGCGGGTTTGTAACTCATTTTCATCCAGTTATTTATTAGTGATAAATGTTTGCTTACATCTTCATGACCTCCGTGGTGTACTTCAATAAATAAACTGAACGTAAAATATTAATAATGTGAATAAATAGAAATGATCAGCTTCTACACAGGTTATAACTTTTACAAAGCGAAGACACTGTCACGTTTTCGAGATTCTGTTGTCCGTCTGCTCACATAGTCGCTTATTTTGACATTTTTTTCAATATTTACATCATTTGTGACGCTGTATAGTATTTACATGACTTGACCAGTTGTCCTAAATTCCAGTAGCCATTGGTGATCTTTGCCACCCTCAAACAATTGAGGATCACTGTATAGAAACCCTTGCAGTTTTGGGCTCAATTGAACTATGATACCCCTAGATCTATGGGCCTCTCAGAATACAGGATCCTTTTAACAGTGTTGCAGGAGACTGGCTTTAACTTAGACGTCACATAAACAAAATCCCTATAGTCAGTTTGGCTATACAACTGGACATTCAGGACTGAGCTTAATTTTAAAGTGTGAGCCATAACAAAATGTGAAAAGTTCGAGCTGATTTTAATTATGGACTTGACATGTTTTTCAGGAAATATCAAGAGACAGCTGATTGCCTGGATGCCATAAAGGGAGATTGTAAGACTCAGATAAAACAAATGAAAGATATGGCCAAGAATGTTCTGATTGACTCAGGAATCTGTGACAAGAAGGACGGTAAGGTGTCTTTGTACAAATCTGATAAACATGTATAAATCTGTTCAAATTTTTAAACACATGTCTTTTTACCAGCTTAGGTCTGGTAAAGGAAGATTAAATTAAAAAAACACGGAAACTGTATAATAGTGGTGTTATTTCATGGACTACGTTGTTGTGACTTTTTTCTACTATAAGTAACACAGAACTGTATAAAGGAATTATTTGGCCATGGATTTTGGTTAAAGGAGAAATCAAAAATTGCTTCGGTTAACTTTGTTCGACAAACATAATTGATGTCCATTATTGATTCAACGGAAACTTATGGAAATAGGAGTAAACAGACTGTTGATCATCAGATAGATGGGCGCTGACATGTTTTAACGAAACTATAAACCTCTGCCACAGCTATTATATACAGATTTCGTACCGCACTAAACATAAAGTTATAAATACCAGAAATCCATCAGAATAAGATATTAAAATTCTTATTCCAATTATATTGTTCTCCTTTTGTGACGGTCTATTTCCTAAAAAAATTCAAAATTGATTAACTTAACCCAGAGGTTATATGAAGAGCATTTCATTACTTTCAAATTTGTTCAAGGGAGATAAATAAATCTGTTTAGTCTCACAAGAAAAATGGAGGTCATCAGTTGCCAATGTATCTGACCATGCTGCATATGAAGCTCGGTGGAGATTTGTAAATTGTCTTGAGGATTCGAAACTATTTGAAGTGTAACATAAATTACACCGGGGTGTGTTCTTTCTATATTTATCCCTCAGATAATTTGATTTATACATCTTTTAAGACTCATCTGCACCTCAAAATTATGGACACCGTACCGAAAAAAAACCCCAAACCGACTGTTGTCAGCGGATGAAAACGAAAGGATGTGTATAAATAAATGGCCGTTGAACCATTGAACAAGGCCGCCTTCGCTTCGAATTATCTTTCTTTAATGTACCGGTAATAAAAATCGGTGTTGAATAATGGACTTTGTTAATTTGAATATAGCTGAAAAATTATTTGCTTCACAATTGCTATCTATATTTTAAGGATATTTGGAATATTGAAAACCTTTTTAACCAACTCTTCATTTGCAACCAACTCACTGCGTTTCATGAGAGTGGAGTTTGACAGCGTTGTCAGGGCAACGCTTGCTATCAAAGTCAGCCGCATTAGAAGGTCAAATTGATTCCTTCACACAAGTTGTCATTTTAGAGAACATATTTACAACTTACTACATTATTTAAAAAGATGTTACAGGTTGAGGACGATTTTAGGCAAATTTTTTTTGTATTAATGGCAGCTAAGATAATACAGATTTTGAACGAGGCGTTAAAGTATCTTCTAAATTTACTCAGAGCGGGCTCCAGTATCTTGGTGCTACAACATTTCCTGCACCTCTGCTGACATCCAAAAAGGGGTGATATTTAGATTTTTAAAAAGGTATAGCCTACAATTTCCATTGAAATAAAAAAACAAAAAAAATATTTGTTTTCTAAACGATTTTATTTTACCTATTAAAATATTTGGTCCCATAAATCAGCTTTCGTGAGAGACAGGGGTGTTTTGCTAAGTTTAGAAGTAGGGGGGTCCAAAGTGGGAGTGGCAGTCGACTATCGTAGCCAACTAGGCGAGGGTCCAGGGGCCGCCTAGAAAGTGAGGGAGCGCGTAGACGTGACTTGAGCAATTTTGAGCAAGGAAATTTAGATTCACTATCATTATAAAAATGATCTTAATTTGTGCAATTCCTGCCGAA
>JAVFBX010221521.1:0-11341 GCA_034783855.1 Mopalia kennerleyi | reverse complement strand
GGTATTTCACTTATATGACGACGGATTGTCCACTTAACAATGTCCCTGGCCTAATTACGGTGGAAAACCGGGAAGAAACCTCGTAAAAACCACCCCCACGATTGCCGGAGCCACATTGTGTGACTCCCTCATATACTGACAGACAGGAAGGACACATTACAAAAACATCAGAAACAGATCGGCTTCATGTCGCCCCTTATCCCTAGGGCAACAGGAAGCTCCCTCACAATCCCTCACCCATGTACATTGTACACAGAAGCTGAAAGTGCCAAATATAAATAAATTTAAGTGTGATTAAATACTGATAGTTGGAAGTGCCAGTTAATATATTAACTGTACAAATGTTGGAAGCATTACTAATACATGTCAACTATACACTCAAGGATACTGACCATGATGGACATTGTCTAGAGCTGTTAGACAAACATCCTCAAAACAATGGGTTCAAGTCTGTTACAAATCAAACATGAATAGACTGACCAATGAAACATTTATTTTGTTATTTATTAATGATTAAATCAAATTTCTGTACATTACTACCCAGCCTTCCACTTGTTGCTGACAAACCAAGCCACATATGGACCCAGTAATCAAGTATAGGACCACAGAATTGAGACTATAAAATAGAATAGTCTCATGTGTACACTGAACAGCTATCACACATGTTCTCCTCGGGTTGTCACATGATTTCAGACTGTTATTCTGATCACATGACAAGACTGACCCTTGGCTTGGATCACATGACAAGACTGACCTTTGGCTTGGATCACATGACAAGACTGACCCTTGGCTTGGATCACATGACAAGACTTACCCTTGGCTTGGATCACATGACAAGACTGACCCTTGGCTTGGATCACATGACAGGACTGACCCTTGGCTTGGATCACATGACAAGACTGCCACTTGGGTTAGGTTTGTTTGATTGGGAGTTAAACATTGTTCTTCACATATATGATGACACTCCTTGTCTTATTCGGTGGAAAACCGAGAGGAAACCTAGAAAAAAACTACCACCACAATTGCCGGAGCGACATTGAGTGACTCACTCATATACCTGATGGTTGACAGACGGATTCGATCCCAGGAACAGTACATTGAATAAAATTAGTAAATGCAGACGCTAGCCACTAAAATACGGCCGGGTGGTGAGTTCCTTATACCGGTCAGTATAGATGTTGGAAGGGTTGCTAGCAAACTAACAGTCTGAGTCCAAAATGTTACGGCTCCGTTAGCTAGGCTTGATAACGCACAATTCTATTTACATATGAAAACCATTATCACATATTAATATTTAACACACTGATCACAGCTTCACATCATAGCGGTTTTAGTCAATTCAAACAGTTTTAAATAGAACAAATATTTACATTATATATAAAATTCAGAAAAAGTAACACACACTACAGTATACATTACAATAACTGTTCAATACACGGTAGGACAGACACAATGAAAAAAATACAAGTATTCGTTGTTAATCCTACAATCTAGGGAGCTTAATCACCACATGTATTTACAATTTATTACAAAACATAGGGCCAGTTACTCCAATGGTTTTTAGTCGCTTACACAAGATTAAATCACTAAAAGTTGATTAGAGATAGAACTTCAACATAACGTGACGTCAACTAATAGCTGATTTAATTTAATAGTGCTTTCAGCAACCAGCCCTTGATCCTTGTAGCAAGTATAGTTGTTGTTTTTTTATTTTTTTGGTGTGTTGTAGGCCAAAATACCGTAACACGAATGCTTTGATGGTTTAAGCCCAATTCTGACAAACTTCATCTTTCTTATACATGTAGTAGTTTGTATTGAGAAAAATAAACATGAAATTCTCAGACTTACTGGTTTTTCAGAAAGACCTTTTGTGATATTTGGAATAAACTCATGTATAAATCTATTTTATGTAAAGTAATAGTTTCAAAATTTCAGCAGTGGAAACAAATTAAAACAATTATTTTCAACTAAACAAATATCACGTTTTCACCCATACAGAAAGATCCATGCCTCTTATCTAAAATATTCCAAAAAGGGGTTTCAAAACTATAACTGTGTAAACAGTTTTTCTTCAAATGCTTCTTTAAATCATAATAAAAAAAATGTAGATTCTAAATTAAAACAAATTTTGACATTTAAACATGCACTCTTTAATCTGTCATCACTTACATGCAACTCCAGTGTATATTAAAAACAGATCTTTGGTAACTAAAATGTGATTTTGTTTTATATACACTTGCAAATATGACAATGAAAAAAAAATCAAATTAAACAAAAATTGAGGCAAGCAGAAAAATTGAAAATTGAATCACGGTGCATAAAATCAATTGACAAAAATTACACATAAATTATTTTCTTATTTTTTTATTTAAAGTCATTGTTTCAGAAACTTTTTAGTATAGAGTTCGGCTTCTTCGTCTGATGAAGTATAATCATGATATTCTCTATCCACAGTTTTAGCCTCTCCGCCCTTATTCCGTACAATGAACTCATCCATATCATCATCCTGATAACCCCCGCTTGGTAATTGGTGAAATCCCTGGTTTCTATAGCGACTAGTTTTTGATCCATAGTAACAACACAAAACAGTTACTAAGGCAAATAAGAGCCCTAATGCACCAGCTGTAAAGTAAAAAAAAATTGAATGATAAATGGTTTTGATTTGCTTGAAACATATTATAATATATCATCATCATGTTGAGAATGTAGTAAAGTATATGGGTAGTAACAACTCCAAAGAAATATAATGAATTCATTTTGACTAAGGGAAAGCAAATCTTGCTCGTGTTTCTTATGTTAAACTTTGTTCGCCAAACGTATAGATGCCGGCTATTTATTTAATGGTAATGTAGACAAATTAGAGAAGGGAGGGTTTGAATGGTTGTTTCATCAGGCTGATGGGGGCCGCAAAGTTTGCCCAAACTATACACCTTCTTAGTTTGAACAGATTCCATTTCAGAAAAATGTCCAGGTTGAAACCCATCTTGGAATCTAACCCATGCCGTCAAAGTAAGGCACCAAATCAAGAGCAGTAAATGCCTGCCACCTAGACCCACTCAGCCTCCAACAACAGACACACTTTAAACACAAACATCAAATGAGAACTGCTTTGGGATGTTCGCGATTTCATCATTTTCTATTGTTAAGTTATGACAAGCCTTATGACAAGGCTTGAAAAATCTAAATCCTTGACAAAATGGCATTAAACAATAAAAAAACTATTGCTATATCCTAACTAATTTATTGTTAGGTAAGTAAAATTTAGGCAAATTTAACACAGTTTAAATTAAATTGGTAGTTTCATTTACCTGTTAAAATAATAACTGTGATAGAAGACATTCCAAACATGACTTTGTCCTTCTTTGTCAGGTAAACTGTGATAGGAGTGGATTTATCATAGACCTCGATCTCCTACAATAATAAGTTATAAGTATGACATAAAATACAGGTAAACTTTGATCGGAACACATTTATCATAGACCTCAATCTCCAACAATAATAAGTTATAAGTATGTTGAAAATACAGGTAAACTGTGATAGGAACACATTTATCATAGACCGCAATCACCTGTGGTTGGTTGCTGAAAAAATTTGAAATTTAAAAATTTAAAAATTTAAATTTAAATTTAATCCACTACTTGAGGACGCTATGTTGAAGGTCTATCTCTAACCTGGTATTAGTGGTTAAAGTGGATAATTGTCTTTCAAGCAACTAGCCCCAGACAAATAAGTATTACATAAAAATACAGGTAAACTGTGATAGAAGTGCATCTATAATACACCTCTATCTCCCAAAATAAATAATAAGTATTAAGTTTATCCAAAAAATAGAGGTAAACTGTTGTAACAGTAGATTTATAATGCTTCTCAATCACCTGAAATAAAAAGTTATAAGTATGACCTTAAAGGACAGGTAAACTGTAATTGGAGTAGATTTATCATTCATCTCTATCACAGACAATACTATGTTGAAGACAGTATAATACATACCTTACTAACTGTTGTATATTTGTCTTTAATGATAGTCAGTGTGTATTTGCCTGGAATCGCGTACAACCACAATTCTCCCTTATTCCCTGTCTTATGCTCTTTAGAAAACCCTTCTATGTAAATGACAGTGCCCTCTATAGGCTGCTTACTAAAACTGTCAAAAACATGGCCCTCGACACTTGCAATTGCCTAAGGAAAACCAAACACACAAAAAAACAATTATTCTAGAGCTGTTTCATGTATTTGGAAAGTAGTCCCATAAAAAGAAATTACAGATGGGAACGATTGTTCTTCCAGTACAGTTTGAACTATAGGTCTTTTAATTTTATCTCATTTTATTTTTGTTCTCTTCTTACAATCGAATTTATACAAAACTTGAATTCTGGAGAACCGCTTTCCAAAACAACATAAATGCTGACACCCCAAGAAATAGAAAAAATAACAAACGTATAGGCCTATAGACTGTTCAAATAGACAATGAAGTGTAGGATATTCTTAGCTATTAGATGAAAATGATGATTGGTTGTACTACTGACCTGTGTTACCATGGAGAGGAATGCTGGTTTATTTTGTCGCCATAGCGCCACAAGATGGTTGCTAGGTGGTGACTTACAGCATCCTGTATACACACTGAGGGCTAAGCCTGAGCTGTAATCCTGACAAAAATCCTGAAAAAAAAAAAAACATAAATAAAAATGGTGTTGCAAGATCGATGTCGACTTTAAGCTGACTGCTCACTTTTTGCTTGTTTGGAGTTTAACACTGTACTCATGGGTGTTTCACTAAATTCTGGTCGATCACACCAACGCACACCACATGCTAGAGCAACAATCTTTTTCATAAGCTTGAAAATGGTGCTAGAATCTGCTTTAAAACGCTGTTTGTCAATAAATAAAGAAGTTTAACATGTATATTGATACAAACCTCGCTATGTTACTATCCCTTCTTCTATAGGCTACTCAAAGAAGTAATCTAAGAAATTGTTTCAATCTGTGAGCACAGAATTTGGTCGAATGATTGGACTATTCACTCATATGACGGTGATGTGCATTTACAATAGCAATACTAACAGAACCATACAATCAGCAATGTTTAGTGCTGCTAGAAAATTAATCTTCCACCATTGCTGAAAAAATCCATCATAAATCTGTCAGAACCGTACTACCCTCAGCCAGAGTGGAATGCTTGGGTCTAAGAACTATTAAGTTGTTTAAATGGCAAAAATAAATAAATACACCAATAGACCACCTACCAAGAGACTGCCCTCGTGACTATGTAAATTGGCTGCAACATCAACACCATTACTGCTATCTTCTGAAATAAGAGGAAAAACAACACCAGTGATGTGGATCTTTCTATTTCAGTAACAAGCTGAATGGGATGAAAGTTAAACCTGAGCTGTATATTCATATGCTGTTGGACATTCACAGCAAATTTTAAATGAATCACTCTATTAAAATTTAGAGCACAGAATAGGAATACAGAAAGTCGGACTGACAAATGGATAGATAGACAGGCAGACGGAAGGATGAATGGACAGACAAGCTAATTGCTACTGGGCACCCACATCTTTCGATAAAGAGACTTTATTTTACTCTAGACATAAATTTTGTATATTTATCATAAAATATATAAATTTAGCTTACCCTTTTCTGTACAATCTGAAATGCCATTTTGAATGGTTAGAGAGTTGTTGTAGAGACGGGCTAATTTACTTAAACTTTCTCGTTCAGATGTTTCCAAAATACCTAAAACAAAAAAAAAACACAATTTACATTTAGCAATTTATATGTACCATTAAACAGATTTTGTTTCTTCAGGTGTTTAATCAAGCATATAAGTTATATAAGTTATACTTTTGGTTCATATATATTTTCACTGAAGTCCAAATCCAGTGTTAAATATTCTTTTTGTTTTAGAATATTAAAAATTAAGATATAATCATATATGTTATTCCATTTAATTTAACATTACAAAACTGATCATTTACCATGTTTTACAGTGACTGACCGTGAAACACCATAATTTTGACACTGGTTGGTGCTGTCTCTAGCTCACCTAGTTCTATCACATTAACACTGAATTCTTATCCGAGAGTCTTTGTCTGATACGCAGGTGGTTGGAGGGAGCTTCATGTTGCCCTGGTGCTCTCAGAGATAAAGGAGAACAGGAAGTCGATCTGTTTGTGGAGTCTGTATTGCATCCTGTATTTGTCCTGTCTTGTCTTTGTTTGTTGCCTCTGGTGTCAACAGTGGTTTCCTTCACCAAATTGGGCTGGCATTGCGTCATATAAGTGAAATACCCTTGAGTATGACGTTAAACCCCAATCAAACAAACAAAAGACTTTGGCTTATACTGCCTTTACTTAGCAATGCGGGAATTATACTTCAACAGAACAGTTTACATTTCAAGGTTGCGTTTAGTGTGACAGTGTTGGAGTTCATCCCTGCCATTGATGTGCAATACACAAGAGTATGGCATAAAACACCAATCACTCAATCAACCATCCTATCGGCAGTAATTTGTCACTGTATGATGCAGATAGAACAGCTTACCAATTGCTCCTGCCTTGGTGTATGGCCATGCCACGACCCGATGACCTCCTCTCAACTCTATTGTCAATACCAGCTGATTTCTTTCCCGAATAAATGCTGAAAAGGCTTCAGTCTCGGGTTCAAATTTTCCCGATTGGTTGACTAATTTACCTGTAAATATAAAGTGTGTAATATTTCACCAATGCCAAATATCAAAAATGTTTGCAAAGGTATTAAATTTCAGTCTGCATTTTAATTGCACAACTATTCAGACTTTAGGTATTAAAATTAAAAAAAATTAATGACATAGGCCTAATAATACTTGATTTCCCCACAAATACAGGTTCATTGACATACTGCATGCACAAAATTAAAGAAACCCCAAAATATGTTCTTTTTCAATGAAAAAAAAAATCTGTTACAAATAAACACCTATTCTGCCAGGTGTACTTCAAAATGGTTTTGCTTGTTTTCACTAAATCAGTACCAAAGAGTTAAATGTATCCTTACTTTCAAAGTTTGTGTCCAAGTCCACATGATTGTCATTAAGTGCTCCATCTTGACTGTCACATTTCTCTGTTATTGCCATGGCAACTCCATCAGGATTTAGCATGGGTAAAATGAAAATCCTAACCGACCTGAGTAACTGAAAAAAAAAAAAAAAAATTGTTTTATTTCGTAATCTTATCATTTGAGAGCATTTTGCTCTTTTAAACATGAAATAAAAAGAAAGCAGTCTTCTGGAGTATCTGATATACCATTAATCCAGAATGAACCTACGCAGGTTTCAGAATATTTACACTTCTGTTACATGTAATATAGGCAATGTGTATGTGTTTGAAATCTCACTGTCAAAAGTAGTTCTTTAAACAGCATGTACACAAATCTACAACTTTTAATTGTAAATAATGGGTATTTACAGTTGGATTAAAAAAATTAGTATATCTTAGTTGGTATTTTTACAAAAACTTGTCAATACTGTAACAAAATCCTTGTCTTACCTCTGAAGTATTATAATCATCTTTATTTTCACAAAGATATCGCAAAAATTCCAAAAGGAGTTCTTTTCCAACTCTTTCATTGCCATGGGAACTGGCCACAAATAGAATTTCCGGTTTAGAAACTGGATGATCTATTAACACATCATCACTAACTTCAATCACATAGAGTTTGTTCCCTTTACTGGACTTTCCAATACTGAAGGTAAAAAAGAAATGACGATCATTTGAAATGTAATTTACATATAATATTTAAGTGCCTAACATTCATAGAAACATATCTTGGTTAGCTCTGGCCAGCCTGGAGAACAAGTTAAGAATCTGTTTATAGCAGAATGAATCCAGTGTTTGTTTGTTTTGTTTGAATGGTGTTTAACGTCGTACTCAAGGGTATTTCACTTATATGACGATGGAGACAAATACATAATGTACATGTACAAACAGATCAGCTTCCTGTTCCCCTTTAGCTCTGAGAACACCAGGGTAACAGAAGCTCCTCTCCTCTTCGCCTCTTACGATAGACTGAGGAAGCCAGGAGAGTATTCTGCAGGACTGGCCAACCCACTCCCCCACGGGGCGAATGAATCCAGAGAAGCAGTAGAACATTTGCACCTTCCTGTATAATACACTATAATTTCAAGCTTGAGTCTGGTAAGTACTAAGTAAAGACAGCATTGTTACTCTTAAAACAAACTGTCCTTAACTAAAGGGCCGCAATGTTGGAATTAGAGTTTGTTTGTTTGTTTGTTTGATTGGTGTTGAACGTCGTACTCAAGGGTATTTCACTTATATGATGACGGACACAAATACAAAATGTACAAACAGACCAGCTTTCTGTTCCCCTTTAGCTCTGAGGACTGGCCAACCCGCTCCCCCATGGGGCTGGAATTAGAGAGACTGTAAAAGAACTTGTACATTAGCAACTGACTGCAAGTACTAAAATAGGGCCTATCCTTTCGGTACTGAGCTTTTCCTTTCAGCACCAACTGGTCCACCTTTGTTTGTGCAAAATATAACTTTCTCTTTTTCACATTGTGATCTTATTAGTAACCTGATAATAAACATACCTTAAAAGTTTGGCAACGTTGTTGTATTTGTGGGTGATTGATTGCAGCTCATCTTCTATTTGATGTAATGTATGATAAAACATGCTATCAACCGCTGGCCGCAAGTGAGCAATCACCTTTGATCTCTGACCTTTCTTCACCGCTCCATTCAAGGTCATACTCTCATAGCCTGAAAGAAGCATACATGTTTCAATTCTATGTATTTATCCCAGACTTCGCAGATTACAAGATAATATCAACCTGATATTTAAACAAGTACACATTGTTTCGATATTCGACTTCAGCTCACAGAAAACTTTTATCCTTTTGTCAGAAGCTAGCCGCAGGCTTTCTCATGAATAGTGCATCATGGGATATGCTGTTAAAGTGTTTAGTAAAGGAATACACCTGAAGAATGCAAATTTTGTATTGAATCTGAAGATTAAATCTGTGCAGGTTTGAAGCAGAATTAGAAATCTTGATCCTAATAAGAACTACAAATCCATAATTTTTCTCATAATTGTTTTTAGTTTTGAACCCACAATTACTGTGATTGGTCAAGTTTGCTAGTGAAACAACCAATCAACAACACCAATGGGAGATTAGGCATAGCCTATTCCTGTATCGTAGCATAGGAACAGGGTACGAGATAGCAGACTCAAGGTGTCCTTCAACAAAATGTATTGGAGATTTGGAGTTCCAGACCAAACATGTAAGGTGACACCAGCTAAATTACACAGGTATATTACACAGAAATACCCTAAATCAACCCAAATTCCTCCATAAAATTACTATTTTAGAAGCTACCTAAAAGACTTGGAAAGTGTGTCTGAGAGGCAGAAGATGAATTTTTCAGTTAGAAAGCATCAACATTTGTCAGAAAACATAAATTTGTTCAAATACATTTTGTAATATTGTCACAACAACCAAAAAAAGTCAGGATTTGTCATAGACGAAATTGGAGGTGATTCAGGTAATTCATCGGTTTTAATTAATCAAAAAACCTGTACCAGTGTGATTAATTTTAAGGATATACCATTTTATATATTACAGGTGTTCAGCCATTTTACATACAACAGAAGTAAGAACCTGCTATTCACTCTCACATCAGAAGGAGCAGGTAAGTCAAACAATTTAATAATTTACACCTTTTTTTGCTCTTGTCCTGACTTAGGTCTTAACATGTTAAAGTCTTAATAAGTCAACTACTGCGTGCTTACATTTGACTGTTTATTTTACTTAGATACATGTATGTACCATTTTTATTACCGGAACAGGCCTTATTTTTTCATTTGAACACTTCTTCAGATTATGTGGATGTTACACAAATGTAAATTCACACTAATGGTCACCATTCACACAAATCTACGGCGGTCACCCGGGCTGGACAAAATTGTATCTTGGGACTACGTTCCTGATCACTTTTCCCGTTTTTTAAAATAGCCTCAGGCTTTTCTCTTCTCAGCTGTAAGATCGCCAAATGTATCATTTTATTAGACCACTACTTCCCCAGCGCATGTTTTCCTGCTGTCGATTGCAGAGCCAGACAGTCAGTGTCTCAGGGCCCTCCAAGTCTTCAGTTGATCAGTGTTGTAGTCACACAGGCTATATTACCTTACATACACCTACTGAAGGCATAGAGTTGTTCCTTAGGTGTCGGGTAATTGTTTTCATCCAATTGCCAATGTTGAAGGAAATTTAACCAAAATGTTTATTTTAGTACTGTTATTTGACTAGTACTGTTTATTTCACTGTTGATATTTGACTATTATTATTTATTTCATTTTTGACAGTTTACTATTATTGTTTATTTCATTGTTGATATTTGCTATTATTGTTTATTTCTCTGTTGATATTTGACTATAATTGTTTATTTCACTGTTGATATTTGACTATTATTGTTTATTTCACTGTTATTGTTTATTTCTGTGTTGATATTTGACTTATTGTTTATTTTACTGTTTATAGTTGACTATTATTGTTTGTTTCACTATTATTGTTTATTTAACTATTATTGTTTGTTTCATTGTTTATATTTGACTATTATTGTTTGTTTCACTGTTGATATTTGACTACAGTACTGATCATTACTAGGCCTATAGATTCGCTGCGGGACATCTGGGGCGAAAGTAATACATCCGCAGGCGATACATAACGGGTGTTAATATGAACGGTAAAGGCATGCAATGTTCGCCGCAGGTCATATAAGGAGGTTCCGTGGACGAATGGTCAAATTCCAGTGTTATTGACGAGGGCCTGCGGTTGATATGAACGTAATCTGGAGGGGGGGGGGGGAGAGAGAGGAGGGACAATCCGATTTAAGATAAATGGTAGCTTGATTTCAGCTACATGTATAGCCATCAATATAACGAGTACTGTCATGTGGCAAATCTATTTTCTGCTTGACAAGGATTCCAATGGAGGGCCCATTTTGGGCCCATTATTACTGTGGTCCCCAAGTTGGAGTGTTCAGGGTTTAAAGGACAGAGGATTTTTATCCGTTCCAACTGTAACCAGTGTCAAGAAATTTTGTACAAAGTTCAGGTAAGACAATCGATATTCTGGATGTATAGCCTGTATAGGTATTCTGTTGTATACCATAGGCCTTAATGCAATGTTTTTCATGTACATGTAGTATGATTACAATTATACAATTAATCTGGAAGCTTAAAAGAAAAGACACTCTCAGTGATTGAAAATCTGTATAATTCTTATTTATTTATACTTACACTATTGTGTGCATGTTTAATATTACTCAACAGTTCCGACTACA
>JAVFBX010221510.1:0-11341 GCA_034783855.1 Mopalia kennerleyi | reverse complement strand
ATGCTAACTGTTACATAAATTTCTATGCCAGTACATGCTAACTGTTACATAAGTTTCTGTGCCAGTACATGCTAACTGTTACATAAGTTTCTGTGCCAGTACATGTAAACTGTTACATAGGTTTCTGTGCCAGTACATGCTAACTGTTACATAAGTTTCTGTGCCAGTAACAACTGTACATGTAAACTGTGACATAGGTTTCTGGAGCAGCTTTATTAGCGATTATATACTACAGGTAGTAACCTTCGCCCTACTTTGTGAATAATGTTAACTTGGAAGTAACCTACTTCAAGGTTTTTGCTTATTATCCTCGCTATTTTAGGCACATTGTGGTTTAACATGTAATCATTTTTCTTCATATATATGAACAATGTACAACTCCATTTAGAACTAATTAAAGTGACAAAAAGAAATAAGATATATTTTTTGAAATGACGGGGGTCTGGATCACTGTATTGTTATCTGTCTATATCTACTGCATTAAATATTCTATGCTGAATCTAATCTCAAATATATGGGAAATAACTTCAACATTGTTTTAGGTTTTTTTGTGTTAGATTTTACTTGGATAGAGATATTAGAAGGGTTGATCGGTGTTTTATGCCATGCTCAGAGTATTGCACTCACAAAACTAGAGGGTCTGTGGCTTAATAGTGGTAGCTTCAGCATTTACTAATCCTACTTTCATTTACCATTCATGAGATCGAGTCTGTATGTCAACCATCAGGGCCCTGTGGGGGAGTGGGTTGGCCAGTCTTGCAGAATACTCCCTCGGCTTCCTCGGTCGATCGTAAGAGGCGAGAAAGAGGAGCTTTCTGTTTCCCTGGTGTTCTCCGAGCTAAAGGGGAACAGGAAGCTGATCTGTTTGTACGTTTTATTTTTGTCTCTGTCATATAAGTGAAATACCCTTGAGTACGACGTTAAACACCAATCAAACAAACAATCACGTTTGCGGTGCAATTTAGTGTTGCTCTGGTGCTCTTGGGGCTAAAGGGCGCTGCAGTATATTCCCCATTTCCAAATGCTGCAATAAAAGAAATGTAACAATGTAACAAAAACCAAGCATAACTGTTTCTCCTGTAACACCTTTAAGTCCAGTACGGACATATTTCATGTCAATTGTTGAAGGCTGATGGATACTAGTATAAAACCCCAGAAAGAGCAATTACTGAGTGTTTTAGTATGAAAGACCCGAGTTAGAGTTGTTATTGATAGTGTGTGTAGATAGGGTAATGGGATCATCTCAATGAAACCTGGGATATATACAACATAACCAGGTGGTCTGTATAAATCATTTTACCTACATCATACTGGTGCCCTGCCTGCTAGACCAATGAACTGGCCATTAGCCTGAGACATAGGAGCAGAAATATTTTATATTATTAGGACATAAAACTCTGATCAGTGCACACAAATTAAACATACCTGTGATAAAAAATACCGGTGATAATTTCCAAACTGAATTTTGAAACCAAGCCATGTCTGTATGTTAAAATCCTGTTTACATGTACTTGGCAGCCCAGTCTGATTTCCTTCACCCATTGAGCTGGCCTACCTTCATGTCATTTTGACTGCCGACTATACATGTATGATGTAGACACCTCAAATTCCCAAAAAACAAAAAGAAAGTATTTTAGCTGAAAAATATTAAATATTTCCCCTCAGCTATGAATACATGTAAGCTTATTCAATACTTTATCAAAATTCTATTTTCATTTAGAATACATTTGACATTTATTCGATATCAAATGGGTAAATCAAAAATTCTATTTTACGTAAAGGGTGCACAAGAAAATGACCTATCGATCCCTACAAACACCAGTTGATATAATCCAAAGCACCCTGTTTATATGCAGCACAAGCACATGCTTCCTCCCTTACAAGAGCTGTTTACAATTAACCTCCTCTCCCCCTCCCTGGCTGTAGTCCTTCAATCCTCAGTCCCTGTTTATCTTGGGGTTTCAAGATAGGTGAGAAAAGCCCACCTACATGTTAATCAGCATCACTTTGCCTGGGCTATTTATCCTTTGAAATGCTTGTCTTTAACCCAGGTCAGTTTGAACAATCGACTCATCTTGTTTACAAGGGGACTTCAAACATGGCTAAAGTATGATCTCTCTGATACTACACACGGCAGAGCTAGCAATCAATTTCCTTTTTATAAAGAAGGTTTAAAGGCTATAGAAAGACGAGGCATCCAACTCCTTTGCTTACAAACGATCTGTTAAAGTGTTTGTAATAACTGTTAAGCTAAACACCAATCAGAACTACATGTATCTGTTGTGAGGAGTGCAAAGCAACTGTGTAAGGTAGGCTTCATACTGATGGAGTTCTGCCATCACTAAAATGAAACACTTGAATATCGAGCACAATATGAAGCCGATCTGTTTGTGATGTCTTTGTATTACCTCCTGTCTGGTCTTTGCTGTGACTGATGGGTTGTAATATGAATACATTAACCTCCAGTACAGTGTTAAACCCCATTCAAACAAACAAACCATTGAGTAAGCACCAACCAACGACTTTACCTTGCACTGGTGATAAGTTAGGACCCTCTATAGAACCCCATCTCGGACTTCTTTAGGGCATCAAAAACCAGACATTTTTGGACTTAATTCTGATTATGGTAAGACAAATTATGAGACACGAGACATGAGCATTTTTCTAGAAATGTCTGTCAATGAGCTATTACGTGATTATATTAGTGCAACTACCAAAGGGCAGGCAGTTGGGAGAGACGCCATTATTGCTCAGGGGCAACATGAAGCCGATCTGTTTCTGTTGTCTTTCTAACTTTGGCTGTCCTTTCTTTGTTGCCAGTGTTTCACCTATTGTACAGGCAGACCATCTCATGAAATTATTAAAAATGGCATTAAACCCTAGCCTAACAAGTTATTTATTAAATCAACAAACATATTTCACATCAGTAAAGCTTATTCTTACAGGTTGTACCTCAGGGATATGTTGAAGTTGTGTGAATTTATGTACTGTCTGAAAGAGAACACAATTCGTCCATCATGTTGGTGATTTCTGTGGGGAATTGTGGAATATTTCTGTGGAATAATTTTCTTACATGTATGTCCTTCTATTTTCTAACACCAGTGGTAGTTGTTTTATTCATTGGGCTGTCCAGTAGCACAACGAATATACATTTATAAGGATGAATTTTCAATCATATTGGCCACTAAAATCAAACTATCTTTCATGCACTATCTTTTTGAATGTTGATTAAAACTCAAATAAGGTTTTAGTTAAACTTCATTTCAATCTAGTATTAAGACCTGCAGAAAGATGAAAAATCATAATGGTTTTTAATAATGAAAATTATGATTGTTGACGGCTGACCAGTAGGGTTGAATGCAAGTTGGCTTAGGCAGGTACCCGTCCAAATGAACACCATGAAGTGAACAATTGCCTCATTTGGACACCCTGTTTTAAAAAAACTTTAAAATGCTGGAGATAGGAAAACGGTCAAAATTGGACACAGTCAAGCAAAATGACCATTTTGGACGCCATACTTTTGATTTCTGGCTAAGCCCCTGGTTGAGTGAAGTGGATTATTCACATGTAAATGAGTTTAGGTGGTTGCTGGTACCTTCATGTGATAAACTAACATAAATCAATACTGTACAATAAAACAAACAGATCTTACACTATGTGTTATGTCCGTGTATCTTTGCTGTATGTTTTGGTAAATATGTCAAAATTGTTTACCTCCTATAACCTTAATACCCTAAATCACCCCCAAGTTTGACCATAAAATTACTATTTTAAAAGCTATTCAATAGACTTTTAAATTGTGTCTGGAGGCAGAAGATGAATTTTTCGGTTAGAAAGCATTAATATTTGTCAGAAAACTCAAATTTGTTCAAATACATGCTGTAATATTGTTACAACAACCAAACAAGTTAGGATTTTCATGGACGAAATTGGAGGTGATTTAAGGCAACTATGTAAAAGTCCCATTAAAATAAACATTTAGAAATTTACTGTATTGTCTTGGTATGTAGGGAAAAGTAATCGGAATAATCGATGGCTGAGGGCAGTGTATTTTACTTAATATTCCATCAATGTTTAAAACACTTCACATTTTATCAATGTGCTCGTGTCCATTATTGTTCGGGTACACATCCATATATAAGTGAAATACTCTTACATGTAAGTATGGCATAAAACATCAATCAATCATTTTTCGATATCTGGGTCTTTGTTGATAAATTTTGAATTTGATCTTAATCTAAATAGTCTCAGGGGTCATAAAAGGTCATATCTCAACTCACATTTTTTGGTTGAGTGAGTATCTCCTGTACTTGATGTCAAATGTCCTAAGCAGTGAGAGACAAAGTTCGTTCTGCCTGACCGACCACATCATGGATTTTTTGATACCGTCATGTGTGTAGCAACTGTGACCTTTGTTCCCATGGCAACTTGGTTTTAGGTCCTTAATTTAAGTAAAGCCCTACATTGCTATTTTAAAATGACATTAAAGCTATTTATGCTTTGTTGTTGTTGAATTTTTTATTTTTTTTGCAAAATGAGTCCATACATCTTTGTGACCAAGGTTATAAGCTTGAGCGGATTAAATGCACTTGTATACTTTCTCAAGTCTGTGATTAACTTATGGTTGATGTTTTGTTTTTTTTTAAATCGGATGTGGTTGAAGAGAATTTCCTGTTGCTTTGAGGCAACAGAGCAAAGCCAATCTGTGCTTGATGTCCTTGTATTTCTTCCTGATTGTCGTGGCCGTGGCTTAGTGGTTAGCGAGAGCGCTTCCCAAAGCCTACTTCGATTTACCATTCACAGGATACCTGAGTGAGTCACACGATGTGGCTCCGACAATCGCGGGTGTGATTTTTACGAGGTTTCTTCTCAGTTTTCTACCGTAATTAGGCCAGGAACATTGTGAAGTGGACAATCCGTCGTCATATAAGTGAAATACCCTTGAGCATGACGTTAAACCCCAATCAAACAAACAAACAATCCTATGATTGTCTTGTCTTGTTCGTCTTTGTTTGTTTCTTGCCAGTGATTTTCTTCATATATTGGACCTCATGCTGTCATATGAGTGAAATAACCTTAAGGACATCATAAAACCCCTAATCAATAAAACTGCTGTGCTGACCACTGACCAAATATGCTGTCTAGACTCTAGTTGTGACTGTCTTGTCGTTTATGGTTGCCATTGATGTTAAGGTTGGTTTCCTTCACCCATGGGAGCCCTCTGGCTAAGGGCAGTTTGTTTGTAAAGTAGCAATACTGTCTTTACTTAAGACTATTGAGTGAGAGAAACTTTCCAATACTGGCCTACCATCATCCGATTGAAATAACCTTAAGAACTGCATAAAAGCCCAAATCAAACAAATACACCAATGGTTTACCGTCATTCCAATATTTAAAATCCATTAATGACATAATGTTCCTAAACTTGAGACATCAGGTCTCGGGCTCAGCTAAACTGTGGATAGATTTATTTTATGACCCCAGGGGCATATAGATATATATTTTGATGCCATGCAGTGATGCTGGTTATCTAACCCACCTCCTCCCTCCACCAAATAATTTAAAAAAAATTGTAACTTGTAAACAACACTTGGTTAGTGCATGTTGTAGTTGTTATTCAATGTCTAAGTTAAGATGGGCACTGTATACACCGATAGATCTTACATGTAAACTGTACAGACGTCTTACTGTTAGTGGATAGGGACTCCTCAGTACTATAGAGAGGTATAGAGTTACACATGGTAATGTCAGTTTAAAATAGAAATGCTAGGTAACTGTGAGATTGACTCTCCCCCCACCCCCTTCCCCCTCTTCCATAACCTGTAAACACTACACTGTTGTCCCCTCCCATCTCCCTCTCCCTCCCTCCTTCTTGATGTTACAACTTCCGTAGATTTGGCTACATCATCTGAAGTATCGTGTCTTGGGTGAACTTGTATTTCTGTATACATCGCTACTTGTACTGTAGATCTACGTCACTTACCTACCTACATTCATGTAGTTTAAATTGTATAGCCCTCTGGTTCATGCCAGCTTGTTTGGAGTGCACATGTAGCAATGCTTTCTCCACTCAGCACTGGAGGAATATTTTTTTCAGGCAAAGCAAAACATTTCTCATTAAATTCCAATCATTCTTTAGAATCCTTTGTAAATAACTGGTGGAGATTATGCCAATGTCCGAATGAAATAACCTTGAACATTATGTAATCAATCAGAATTTTGTGTTCTTAATATTGATTTAGCAGCCAGGATTAAATGAGGCTCTAATAAAGATTTGTAAATTAAACGCGGAAAATGCAGGGAATGTTATATGCATTTTACATGTACTTTGTATGGATCCTTTGCACAACAATTATGTTTTGAAGTTTGAAATATTTATTTTTTATGTTGAACTTTTTTAAATTCTCAAAGTGCAATGTAATGAAAGCTAATGAATGAAGTGTTAAGCAATGACTCTTTGGCCAAGGGAAGTGTGCAATGAATATAGTAGTAGTTTCCAAAACAGTCCCATACACGATGTACTAACTAAGCCCTTTACATGTGATGGTTATGTCTGTGAGGCTATTTAGTGTTGGGGTACATGACTGTAATAATAGTGAAATACACATTGGCTCATACATGGTGTTAAACACCAGTCAGTCAATTTAACATTTTATAGATATTGGGAATGTCAGGAGCTTAGCCAGAAATCATCAAAATTATGGTGTCCAAAATAGTCATTTTGCTTCACTTTTAGAGTAACTGGGTTTCAAGTTTACTTATCTTCTGCACGTTAAAGTTCCTTAAAACGATGTGTCTAAAGGTTCCTATTGTCTGGGTACAATCTCTCCAGAGTATTAGTCCCTACCACCCGATTCAATGGATAATAGTAGATTAGAGAAAATCTTCACCCTGGTGTGACTCTAGCGGTTGACAATTTTATCTTCAGTCATTTTTATAAGAATTATATATTTTACAAAATTTGTCCATATCTTTTACAAGATACTTTTTTCCCCAATTTTAATGTGAAATTGTACATTGTATTTTAGAATTGTTTTAATTCCAAATTACTAATGTTCTCCATGTTGTTGTATTTTAGATTTTCCTCCGAGAGTTGATCTCCAATGCCTCTGATGCTCTGGACAAATTACGATTCCTCGCTCTCACCGATAAAAATGCTCTCTCGGCCACAGAGGAGCTCAGTATTAAAATAAAGGTAAGTCATGAATTCATACACCCATGGGTGTTTTTGTGGATTGGCATTTTCCACCTCATTACTACATGTGACTTACAACATCAACACTGAAGAAAATCTGATGACTTCGGGTTTTTTTTGGCTGAAATTGGTGTTTACCATAACCCCATGATATCTGTGTTTTTATTGGACAACTGAAACTGTGACCTTTCCTGAACCCCAGTCAGCTTGACCTATTGACCAGTTTAGGTGAGGTGATTTCGTCAGGTCTTAATATAGCGACAAACAACAGAACATGGGGAGCGTTTTGGAGATCCGAGTTAAATTGCATTAGTTTTTGTCGTAACTGCGTCATGTCATTGTCCTGTATTTGTCCTGTCCTGTCTTCATGTTGCCAGTTGCATCCTGGCTGGTTTCCTTCACTTATTTGGTGGGCAAGCAGCCTTTTGACTGCAGTAACCTTAGGTATGGTGTACCAAAAAAATAATTCTACCATTTTCCATGGTGCTGTGGTTGCCATGGTGCTGTGGTTGCCATGGTAACTATTATGCAAACCTTTTTCTTGAACAAAATATACCTTCAGAATAAATTTGTTTTAAATCAACTAATTTAATTAATGTTACTTGTGTTAAAGGGTTTACTGTTGTTAAATAGTGCACATATTTTCTGATGCATTAAATTAAATTGTCCTAGCATGCTTCATTATAATTATTGTTTATACATACATAATGCACATGGTTAGTGCTAGACTACCAGCAATCAGACTGACTGAAATCCTTCTACACCAGTATAGAACAGTTGTACCCTAATCACCCCCAAATTCGTCCACAACATTACTATTTTATAACCTATTTAAAATATTTGAAAATTGTGTCGGAGAGGCAGAAGAATAATTTTTCAGTGGGAAAGCATTAATATTTGTCAGAAAACATCAATTTGTTCAAATACATGGTGTAATATTGTCACAACAACCAAAAAAGTTAGGAATTGTCATGGACGAATATGGAGGTGATTTAGGGTAATTGTAAATAAGGATGAATCTAAATGAAGGAGAACTGTTATTGAAGTAACTTATGGGATACAAAAGCTTAATATAATACGACCAGGATCTGTGTAGCCTGAAGGCAAGGTTAAGCCTTCTCAAATCATGTAAATAGCAAAAATTATAAAGATAGACAAAAAAAACAAACTGCTGCTAATTACAGGTAACATGCAGGTGTACATATTGCATGACCTGGACAATTAATTATGATATGGGGAAAGCTTACTCTTCACAGCCCAACAGACACATGTATGCTGAATGGAGACAATGAAAACTGTACATGTATTTGTATTCTCTGATAGTTAGATGTCCCCATTTGATATTGTCACCCTGTCCTGGGGTGGTTTGTGAGCTTTGTGTTGCCCTGGGGCTAGTTGCTTTTAGATGTCAACATGAGGTCATCTAATAGCGGATTAAATTTAATAATGCTTTGAGCAACTGGTTCCTGGGGGTGTCACAGCTAGAGGCTCATTTTTAGCAATTTCTGATTTATTCTCAGTGTAATTTGGGTTACACACCTTCATATGAGTGAAATGACCTTAAGTATGACATAAAACCTCAAACAAACAATCCTAATTTTCTTGCAATTCTTATGTCCGGATATCAATGATAGACAGTAGTGTGTGATTGGGAGGGACTGACCTTGTGCCCCGTGGCTCTCAGAGCTAAGGGGCAGCAGGAAGCTAATCTGTCTGTTGTATTACATGTCATAATTGCCCTTTCTCATATTTGTTTCTTGCCAGTGTTGTCATGGGTGGTTTCTTACACCCATTGGGCTGGCACCGTCAAAGTCCTATTAGTGAAATAAGTAAAACGTGAAACCTCAAACAAACATATACTATAGACATAAGGACACCACATTAGCTTATATGGGAACTATTGGGTGGTTTTTACGAGGTTTCCTCCCGGTTTTCCACCAGAGTGAAGTGGACAATCCGTCACATAAGTGAAATACCCTGGAGTACGACGTTTAACTCCAATCAAACAAACGAACAAAACCAATAGCACTATAAAATAAATCCCAGGTATTTCTCAAACTTATCATCTCATACATTCATTTTCTTTAAAATACTTTAAAAATTACATCCATTTATAGATCAAAGACAGGGACTGGTTTAGCAAATAACTCTTCTGGTTAGCAAACACCCTTCTGTTTAGCAAACAGCTCTTCTGTTTAGCAAATAACTCTTCTGGTTAGCAAATAACTCTTCTGGTTAGCAAACACCCTTCTGTTTAGCAAACGGCTCTTCTGTTTAGCAAACGGCTCTTCTGGTTAGCAAACGGCTCTTCTGCTTATACTTTTAAAATGGAAACGGAGAAAAAAGTTTACCTTTTCTGTACTGGGACTCCAAAAAGTGATGATAACCTAGGTCGCTATAGCCTGATGTACGTGACCTGTTTAGTCCCTAGAAATCCAGTCTCGTCTGCGAATTCACCTGTGCGTGACTAACAATGTGGAGACCAAGCATGGGAAAGATGTACTGTTAAATAAGCTTCATGACCTACATCTAATTTTAGTTAGTTGAAAAGTTGACAAAAATTAGAATTTCATTTGTAAAACTTTTACAAAATATTTGTGTTTTGAAGAGCAGCAATGCTGCTTTATCTTAGTTCTTGGGAGATTAATTTTTAAACATTATTAAAAAAAACACTTCTCATTCATTGTTGCAATACACTGCTGTTGTATAGTGGCATCTAGGGTGGTTTCCTTCACCCATTGGGCACGCAGTCATAAGAGTGAAACAACATGTAAGTATGGCGTTAAACAGCAATCAACAAAAACCAGTCCTGGGGGATAAAGGTCAGAAATAAGTGAAATACCCTAGAGTACACTGTACATGTAGGATGCTGCCCTTTTTAACTGTCAAATCTGGCATTATATATTAGCCCGCTCCACTAAATTGAACTTGCGCCAGACCTTTCTGATAATGTAATAAGTTTTTTTCAGGGTCATCCAAACCCAAACAGAATTCCGATGAACAGATGTGAAAATCCTTACCACACAATATGATAATTAGCTTTTTGGGGTTCTACATGTTAAAAAACGTCAGATCTACTCTGTTCTATTTTAAGACCGTGTGCACTAAAACTTTAACGTGTATAACAGATCTTTTGACGCGTGGTTTATTTTAGTCTTACACCTGGCACAAATTAACCATACCAGAAGTCAAGTCTATACAGCAAATAAACAAAACGCAGTAGGCCTATACTGTCATTAAATGTTTAACCCCTTTGTTTGTGTTGATGCGTAATTTATTTTTGCCTCAAATTATTTACTTTTTTACTTTTTAGTTTTACTCAAACTTCTTATTTTTGCCTATTTGTTTACTTGTTAACAATGTTTTATTTTATTAAATATTAAAGCTAGATTTAATCAATTTTTTTATTTATCTATACTTCAGGACAGTACATTAAAATAAAATAAAATATATCTTTAGTTCTCCTACCCTTTTGTGGACATATTCCTTGGTTAAGTTTTTTTCTATTTTTTTTTCTCTGAAATATCAGTTTGTGGGATGATTTAACTTGACCTATACTGAATATCCTGTTTACTACATATTTATCGCATACTTTAAGTACCATGTAAATGGTCATTACCGTCTCTCGAGATGTCTGTAGGTTACCCATAACAACTCTAAATTAAGATCTATTTACAAACTTGTCTTTGGGAGATTATCTAGAACATGAGGAGAAATCTGTTTTAACAATCAACATCCAGTCGAGTTTTAGAAATATATCTCGAAGAGAAATTCGTGAATCCAGATAAAGATTGGTAAATAAAATATATTTTGCTTCCTTTTCAGGCGGACAAAGAAAATAATGTTTTACATGTTACGGACACGGGTATTGGGATGACCAAGCAGGATTTAGTCAACAATTTGGGTACTATAGCTAAATCTGGCACCAGTGACTTCCTGACAAAACTTGGTGACGCATCCTCGCAAAATGAAATGACCGATTTGATTGGTCAGTTCGGTGTGGGCTTCTATTCTTCATTCCTTGGTGAGTAGCATAGTAAAAGCCTCAATTGAAAGTGGCTGGCGGTTTGAGGGAGCTTCATGTTGCCCTGGTGCTCTCAGAGCTAAAGGGGAACAGGAAGCTGATCTGTTTGTGGTGTCTGTATT
>JAVFBX010221509.1:4369-21118 GCA_034783855.1 Mopalia kennerleyi | reverse complement strand
TAACTACTGTGAGAACTCACCCTCTTTGATCCAATGTGTCGTATGTCTCCAATGTTGTGATTTGTATATCGGTAGGAAGGGTTCCTGTGATAAAGGTATAATAGCTTCAATATTAACGACCTTAACGACTTTATCTCAGATATATTGAATTACAGTTTATTATGAAAACTTGCTGAGTATGCAAATACTTGGATTAATTTGTTGTTTTATAATCGAGTGATTACTCCAGACTAAGATTATCTTCTCTGAGGTTTTTTAAAGAATTTTTCTTTAAAACGAAGCCTTCCTTTGTCTTCCTTGAGCAAAAAAAACGTAAGAAAAGTTTAAGCTCCGACATTATCTGAAATAACCATATTATCCAATTTATGTACAGTGACTAAAATATATATATATATCACCATTTCCAGCTTACCTGGGTTTCTCAAATAAATAGCGTATTTGAGAAGATCCATAACCTCTAGCTCACTAAGAAACTTCCACCATCTCAGGAAATAAATTCTACCTATAAAATCTGAAGACAAAAAAAAGTGTAAAATTGTCCATACGGAAAGTACAGAATTCCTCAATAAATCTGAAGACAAAAAAAGGTATGAAATTGTCTATCAGGGAAGTACAGATATTTTAAAAGTCGCTAAACCGCATCAGATTGCTACAATGAAAATGTCGAAAGATAACGACCATGAGAACTATCCATCATCATTCATTTGATTTTGAACACATGAGATCGGAAAACGTAAAGTAACTGAAATTAAATAAAAAGTTAACAAAAACTGTGACGATTAGGTAATAACATACAGCGGA
Organism: Mopalia kennerleyi; assembly: GCA_034783855.1. Taxonomy (NCBI): domain Eukaryota; kingdom Metazoa; phylum Mollusca; class Polyplacophora; order Chitonida; family Mopaliidae; genus Mopalia; species Mopalia kennerleyi. Next base: position 20,317 of record JAVFBX010221509.1, on the reverse strand, counting down.
TTTGTATTTATATACACCCGCTGATGTGTGCATAATGTATATTGCCGGCTTGTGATAGACGCCGCTGTCGAGCGCTTGTAGACTATATCCAATCATATGCCTGTATCGGCTGTTTCAAGGCCAAACGTTCATACCAATGTTGATTGGAGCGCAGTAACAGGCAGTAGAACCATTATCCTTTTATTATTCGCTGTATTCGACTAAAAACTATCTTACCTCGAACCGATGTAGATGAGACGGTAGAAGTGAAATCAACAGTAACTGGTGTAGTTGTGGGAACGATTAACTGGGTAGTGTTTCTGTACACGCTCTGTCCCCCGTCACCCCCAGAGACCAGTATTTTATCAACAGTCTCCCAAAGAATACTGGTATTATCAGCCGGTGCCACGGGCTCTTCATCACAATACACAGTGTACAATATCTTCGACACAAGCCCACTGAACATAACAGAAAACAGACATTTTAATTTCGTTCTGAATTTACATGATGCCAAAACATACACAAAATGTATATATGTTATTGCACTTTGTGACACAGGATACATTATAAGGGTTATTGTATTAATAGTAGTCTGGCATAGTCTTGTTTAGTGATGAATCATAAATACTTGGATAGGTAAAGTTGGTAAAATCAAAATTTCATAACTATACTTAGTCTTTATAGCCTTAGCCGAGCTGGCCTCACAATGCCATATTTATACATTCTCTTACCCGTTCGCATCAAATTGATTTTCAATGGTCGTCACTTTAATTGTTACTGTTCCGCAACCGTCCAAATCTACATTAATAAAAAAAAAGGACACACACATGTGAAAATTATAACACACGGGATAATAATTGACAACATAATCCCACAAGTAGGCTTATGCTTATGCTTAAAGCGAAACAATAGGTATCACTTGCGATGTAGGTCTTTTATTTCTGTCTTGAAGTGCTATAGTTGAGATTCATAGGTTTTGTCCATCAACTAAACTATCAGCTGGAAACATTATAGCTTGTCAAATCAAATGCTTTGCACAATGTACCATTATGGGGATTTCTAGGGATTTCTTTATGTACACAATGAAGACAATACAATTTTTAAAAAGTTATCAGCTGTCAAAAATTATCTTGAAAGTAAAGAAAGTGTTGCAATCAGTGCACAGTTGGAAAAAAAGTTTAGTTGAATTGAAGTCTATGAAATAAGTTCAATACCCCAACTTTATGTTACAATAAACGAGGAGAAAGGTTATCAGACAAACCTGAGGTTGCGTTGATTAAAGCCGTTTCCAAGACAACCTCCACCTGCTGTGTATCAGTAATGTTTCCGGTCAGATAGATCTCGTGGTGTTCCTCGTACTGTGTCAGATTTGTCTCACTCACAATAACTGTCTCACCATTAGTTCCCACAAAATACTGGACCAGTTCTGGATTACTGGGACCAGGTTGAACCGCCGGGCTGTTGACACGACCGTCCACCAGCACGAAATATATGTACCGAGTTATGATAGATCTGTGAGAAGAACACAAAGTTACATTAAACTTTTAAAATGGATGCGTCGGATAATGACAAGAATAGTGTGACCAAAATCTGTAATGAACATGTCTGGTTGAATACATTTGACATATTTGTCATAAAATAGAAACAGTTAAAACCGGAAATTGTTATACCATAAATGTCACCAAAAAGCTTTTGGATAATACATTTTCTATACTGCACTCTATACTCAACACAATTTGCTTTTGTCAATTGTAGATAAAAAAAATTGGCCTTTCTGATTGAAACCGTGAGTTTTAAAATCTAAATTTGTCTTTCAGAACAGGTTTGCACAAAACAAGGAATTAATTACCCGCTTCTGTCCATATAACGCACTCTTCTGGAGACCCGGATGTCAAAGGTACACCCACAATCCTTATATTCTGTAAACCGAAGAGGATAAAAATTGCGATTTGTCGATAAAAAGTAAAAATACCCAATTTTGCTAGATTCATTTGAACAAATAATTTACACCAAAGTCTGACTCTTCCTTCCCCCTAGTGATTTAGCGAAATTAAATGTATTCTTCCACACGGCCATGTGATTACGATACGCTTATAAATAAAGGAATATGGCGGGATGCTAAACAAAATGGTGATATGGACTGAATAATCCATGCAATCATGCCAGAACGAATGGGTTAATTTATATTTTGACCGTAGGCATCGTTCTTTAGCAATGAGAACTTCTAAACTCCTTACTGTTGGCGCTTTAATTACGTGAATAATTTGACTTGAAAGTTATGCATTTATGAAGTTTGCGAACTCTAACCTGGATATTTCTCCATCCATGCTCGGTTCAATTTCCCAATAACACTGGCAAGTGTCTCCGATTGAGCAGTCTTGTAATAGAGATCGTAATGGTAAATATATCTCCATGGAGTTGGACCGTTGTATATCTTGATGTTGTATCCGCGGCTTTCAATGGCATCCTCTAGCTCCTGGAGAGTTGGTGGTGAGAGAGGCCCTTGAAAGCCTGGCACCAAGCTGGCCTCATATATTAACTCCGCAACATTACGTCTGTTAAATAAAAAAGGAATTGAATGTGGAACTTTTGGCGCCATTAAATCTGTAGGAACTAGTGAGGAACATCAACCCCAACCATTATAACTATTTAGAGGGTCTGCATATTGTATAGCGTTTAACACCATCTACACAATCAGGTCTAGTAATTTACTTTTTTTCTCTTCTTTTTTTTCAAACTTAGATTGAAAAATATACAAAGTTTTGTTGGACTTATCGTCAGTTCTCTGAAGTACAGACTCAAGATCGATTTCAAGCATGCTGTCAATGTCCATAGCCACACTTATTCGCACTATTCTCAATACGAAAAACCTAATGTCAATAATTTAAAAACAAAAATCTTACGGAACAGTGTTTCACAGCTATCTTACTGCTAGACTAAACGGTAGCAAGTGCCATGAAGGGCGATAACTGTTGTCATAACTTACCCTCTCTGGTCCAAAGTATCGTATTTCTCCAATGCTGTGATCTGTATGTCGTTAGCAAAAATACCTGCCAAGAACATATTATACCATATAATACCATAAAAATTATTCTCACTTTTCATAAAATTTAAAGATTATGGTAGTTACATGTCTACAAACTGCATACATTGATCGAGTTTTTGTGTAGTTTAGCGTTTCGAGTGCTCTTGATTCATATCCATTTGTGTGTGGTATTTATTTTTTATTTTTTCAAACACGAGAATATCCCTCGTCCCACTATGACAATGCTTGTGTGGCCATCTTGCATTGTGTTTTTTAAAGCATCAGTTTAAACAACAAAGACATGGAGAATATACATATCAAAAATTATTTATATACCTTAAACACAGTAAACTTCAAATTTAGTTACCAATTTTAGGGTTCAAACTTTGACGTCAATCAATACATTAAAACTGAAACTTATCAACTGACTTCGGTTTTTGTGACAAATTAGATACTCGTAAAGCCATAAACAGGGCTGGGAATGGAAAAAGTATACCATCAACAGAAAATAACAAATTATGATGACGATTCAGCCCTGCGTGACACAAACAATGTTGTCATTCCAAAAGTACCTTAATCTACATGTACACCAGAACGTAACAGTTAATAGCGTTAACAACTAAAATTATTTCATAGATGGCAACTAAATTATCCGTTATCTACAACTCACCTAAGCGAAAATTTCTCAGATAAATGGCATATTGGAGAACATCTATAACCTGCGTCTCGCTAAGGAAGTTCCACCACCTCAGGAAATAAATTCTGCTTACAAAATCTAAAAAAAAAATGTGTAAGTATTACTCATCAGGGACAGTCCTAACCAATGGAATTACCAGGTGCCCTTGGCCACGCGAGGAAGTGTCAGCATACGAATTTCCATTCGAAAGTCCTCGGTTGTGCTGAGCCGGATCTCCCCGGATCATCTTAATGTGTGTGCAATACTGTGAAAAATTGGCTTCTGGCGAACACAATGTATTGTTATTATATATTTATATATTTATATATATATATAAAGATTTTGCTGCATGTTCATACGGCTATGATAGCCAAGTGTAATGCAGAAACCACAATAACGATAATCTCACGAGGTTAAGCCAATCAAAGAATTTCAGTTGAATCTTTCCTTCAGTGCATGTTGTTTCTGAGCGATGGAAGAACTAATCCATGTTATTATATACATACCCCGGAGTGATGTAGATGAGACGGTAGAAGTGAAATCCACAGTTACTGGTGTAGTTGTGGGGACGATTATCTGGGTAGTGTTTCTGTACACGCTCTGTTCCCCGTTACCCTCAGAGATCAGTATTTTATCAACAGCGTCCCACAGAATACTGGTATTATCAGCCGGTGCCACGGGTTCGTCATCACAAAACTCATCGTATGTTATTTTGGAAACCAGCTCACTAAAAGTAGGAAACAAAATTGCACCGATATAATGACATTAAATGATGCAAAACGAAATTTATATTATTTAATTGGTAGGTTTTGGGGTTCAGGTTTTACCCTTGTCGATAGAAGTTTTTAGGTGTAGTTAGAACTCGGTGCAATAACCATAATCGGTGCATACAGTATTCAGACGACGCATTTTGTCCAGCCTTAACGATAGTTTGTAAATACAGTTCTATGCTATGACAACAGTAAGTAGCTTTTTACAAAATACTACAGCAAAATATTGTTTAAACTGATATGGATTTAAACAATCTCTACGACTAAATGTAGCTTGGAAAACTAAAAATTTGCGTATCAATTTAGCATCATAAGACGAAAAATAATGCATGCATCATTCCAATAGACTACAATCAATGCAACCGACACATACTCTCTCTTTATCTCTTAAAAATATGTAGATACTTAACTTTCAGAGTTTAAAATAAAAAGTACATTGGTTAAGCAGCCAGAATTTTGGCAAACAAATGGTGTGAGTTAAAAACTTACCCATTTGTATCATAGTATATCTCTGATCGCCGTATCGTGATACTAATCGACCCACATCCATCGAAATCTATGAGAACGAGAAATGTAAAAGTAAGATTCTACAGATTAATATTATAGATAGTTCAACAATGTTCAGATCGTCCGCTTTACATCTAAACTATTCTGAAGTCAAAAAATAAAACATGTGCGGTAAAAAGGGTACAGCAGTCAATGTATCTCTGACTCGGTCAGCCTCTAAAAGGGATACTCAGCCAGTGTAACTGACTGGGCCACGCCTCTAAAAGGGATAATCAGTCCATGTAACGCTGACTGGGCAACGCCTCTAAAAGGGATCAGCAGTCCATGTAACGCTGACTGGGCAACGCCTCTAAAAGGGATAAGCAGTCCATCTATCCCTGACTAGGCCACACCTTTAAAATGGATAAGCAGACCATGGAACTCTGAGTGGGCCACGCCTCTAAAAGGAATTAGCAGTCCCTGGAACTCTGAGTGCCACGCGTCTAAAAGAGATAAATAGTCGATATAACTGACTAGTCAGCGCCTCTAAAAGAGATAAGCAGTCCATCTATCGCTGACTTGGCCACGCCTCTAACCGAGCACAGCAAAGGGCTTGTTATTTAATCCAATCAACAAACCATTCTGACTCAAAAGTTTTGCAAATCCATTCAAGCAGTTTTGCAGCTTGACGTTTTCTTGTCTATGAAAGCTAACTTTCACTATAATGAATAACAAACCTGAAGTTGCGTTGATTAAAGCGGCCTCCAAGACACGCTCCACCTGCTGTGTATCAGTAACGTTTCCGGTGAGATAGATCTCGTGCTGTTCCTCGTACTGTGTCAGATTTGTCTCATTCACAATAACTGTCTCTCCTTCAGTTCCCACAAAATACTGGACCAGTTCTGGAATACTGGGACCAGGTTGAACCGCCGGGTCGATCACAAGACCGTCCACTAGCACGTAATATATATACCGGGTTATAATGGACCTGAGACAAACAAAAACAAAATCAAGACTTCATCAACATTAGAAGGATTTGTCGGTAAGTGTAAAGATTTTAGTGCAAAAATAGCGGGCTAAACCACAGGATCGTTCGCACGATTGTCCATCAGGACGAAATATATATATACTGAGTAAAAGTGGTTCTGAGGGAAGCCGAACAAGAAAACAAATCACACGCATTCGAAAAGAAAAAAAAATTTGAGTGAATGACTGATTACTGCATGTTAATGGTAAATGCATGCAGTAAACACGTGTTTGTTTGACCAGTGACTTCATTTCCCAAGAAACATTATATGCGTATAGAGATAGAAAGTTGGTGCAGTTCTTTTTCATTATCGATTTATCTAGAACTTCCGATTGAATCTCATTAATCCACACATACAAAAAAATATATATAAATTTACGAACTATTTTGTTGCAAGAGTGTTTGTTTCAGATGCAATTAATCAAGAACGCCCAATGAATAATTAGCATGCCAAATGAGACAATTTTACATTAGTAAAACATTTGTCTATAAAGTTTTTTTTTAAATCTGATTTACAGATTAGACGTAGAATGTCATACCAACACAGAGGGTAACCCCTCAATCGTATTCTCGCGAGAGTTTCTATAGTGAACGAGACTAAGACAACTCTCGTACCCTACGCCAGGCCATCGCGCACTAATTCCCGCCAATATTTGGGGCTAGGTATGCCACAGATCAGCAATTAAAATAAGTGCAAAACAAGATGGCCCGGGTGTATCTTAAAGTTAATGTCTCGACGTAGGAAATAGAATTGATTATATTTTAGAATAGATAATCCCTATGACTAATTGTGTATATTATGATATCAACAAAATGTTTTTCTTGTAGCCAACAGAGTAGAAGTCTCATTTGATCAATTCTGTGTGTTATGATCGAAACAAAATAAATTTCTGTAAGCCAACAAAAAGGGTGCCTCGCTGCGCCAATTTTGTTTGTTGTGAATCTGTGATATTAACAAAACGCTTTCCTGTATCCTAATGTTCTGTCGTGAAATAGCCCGGTTTCGATAAGTTCATTTATTTACCCGCTTTTTGTCAAATAGCGTACTCTTCTTGGTACCCGGATGGCAAAGGTACAGTCGCAATCCCGATACTCTGAAAATAAAATAAACCTTTTTTAACAATACATAGTTTGAAAAAAAACATATAAGGAGATAAATGTCAGTCAAATTTTTTATCATTACTTCATTTGCTTAATATTTTATTTAGTCCCAGTTGCTTTAACTCTTTGCATCCGGCAAGACGCTTACAGCGGCGATATTGGACCATTTTAAGATAGAGCAAGTATTTCTAATGAAGTAAATATATACTTTTCTATATCTATGACTCTTTCAAAAAACGTTATGGCCATATTATTGTATAAACTTAAAAAATGTACATTTTCTACAAGGATATTCCATCGCAAGTATTCCTGATGAAGAAAATATATCCTTTTCTATGCCTAGGACTCTTTAAAAAAGTTATGGCCATATTACTATACAAACTTTAAAAAATCTACATTTTTTACAAGGATATTTCGAACAAAATAGAACCACATGTGAAAAACATATTCCGGAGGCAAATAGTTAATGATGCATAGTAGGCAAACTAAAAGGTAAAGTGTATGTCGGTAATCGATAACTTTATGGGTCGATTTTAGCGAAAAAGACAGCTCTCAACATTACTCTTATATATCAGTGATGGAGAAAAAGATAATCTTGCTTGGCTCCACCGAAATTCGAACTCGGGTCCTCTGACTATCAGGGCCAGCAATCTAACCAATTGGGCTACAAAGGCTCACGCCAGATTTACCGCTCTCTTTAATATAGAGATGGTTCATAGGTTCTTTCATAAATCGAAGTCCCTGTGCCATTCTGATTAATTGTTAGACATTTAATGTAACCCAAAGGTACAGGGTTCGAATCCCGGTGGAGGCAAGCAATTTGTTGTCTCTTCATTTATTCATAATGTATTAAGATCATCCTCACCTGGGTATTTCTCCAACCAAGCACTGTTCAGCTTTGCTATCACACTGGCTACTGTTTCCGACCTTTGGGCTTTATAATACAGATCATAATGGTAAACATATTGCCATGGAGTTGGACCGTTGTATATCTTGATATTGTATCCACGGTTTTCAATGGCGGCCTCTAGAGTTTCTAGAGTTGGCGGTAAGAGAGGCCCTTGGAATCCAGGAACCAAACTGGCGTTATACGTCAACTCGGCTACGTTACGTCTGGAGTAGAAATATAACGAAAGGTTATCATATATGGGCTGTGGTATATATCCAGATACAGAGCTTGTGTGTAAACCAACAGTAGCATCAGTCACTGTAATCACAAGGACGGAAATTTATAAGTTACTGTTTCAAGTATGTTTTAATCAAAATTCCTTGGAAGGTAGCTTTCTAAAGTCCATGTGCTTTCAAATCTAAGGAAAAACCCCAAGCCGATATGTTTGTGATGTGCTTGTATTTCCCTTCATCCATTCGACTAGCACGCTGTCATACAATATAAAAAACCTTATTATAGCTTTATACTAAATCAATCAATATCTCAAACAATCCATTGAATGAAATGTGTGCAATGATCCTCACCCTCGCTGATCCAGTGTGTCCTGTTGGTCCAGTGAACTTATCTGTATTGAGTTAGGCATTATTCCTGTCAAACATAGAAACGGTAGAAGATGTCGGCAATTTGCTGTCGTTGATGATTACTTTTTATATATAGGCTAAGAAGTTGATGGAACAACGAATTGCAAACCAATCAGCAACAAGCGTATTAATTAATCTTTATATCTCATTAATATAAGGCGCTCTGGCTAAGGGCAGTTTGTTTAGAGAGTAGCAATGCTGTCTTTACTTAGCACAAGAAGAAGATTAGCTTTCCAACTTTTATCAAAACACCTTATAATTTATGGTTGTGCTGGTGTCAATTATTGCTGGAATACATCGCCGTCATATAAATTGAAATACCAATCAATCTATTAATTAAGCATTAATAAAAGAAAGAACGCTCCCGTACAATACAGCAGCGCTGTTGTAATGGTTTAAGCGATAGGCCCCAATATTGTGCCGATGCCCTATCATTAACACTTGAATCAGTGACGTTAAAAAAAAAAGATCATACGAGAAAGAAATATTAATATATCTTTCTTTATTATAAATATCTACCTCAGACACTTATTTATGTCTCATAATTATTATAACCTAAGTTCAGAAGATTACCTGCTCTTAGATTCCTCAGGTAAATGGCATATCTGATTACGTCCATGATCTGGTCTTCCGGGAGAAACCTCCACCATTTCAAGAAGTAAATTCGGCCGACAAAGTCTGGAGCAGAAACTAACATTATCAGTCTCATTCCCTTTGCTTTAACAAAGTTATATACACTTTTAACGTTTGGTTGATTAACGTATAACCCTTAAATAATAGAATAAGGATCATGTTTCACATAGCTTATATCCCTCAACTATTCTAAAATTTGGACAAGCCCTGTTTATTTAGAACATTTTGAATTTATTGAAATTTATTTGCTTTAATTCCCAGTTCGCGAAAAAAAATGATTTCAGTTTTAAATTTGTATTAGTTAATCGATCGTAAAAAATAATACACACACACATCTCATTTACAGGCGTAGTTTGGTCAAATTACCTCGACTTGTAACTGAAGAAATTGTAGAGGTTATATCGAATCTTGCTGTTGTTGTCATGTCTGATGATGTGGTGATTGGACTAGCCGTTGAAGATGGTGTTGTGTCTAAACTCATATCGCACACATCACCAGTGAATCCTCTGACACACTCACATCTAAAACCGTTAGTCGGCAATTCCACACAGCGACCGTTATTCTGACAAGGTCTTCTGCTACATTCGAACACTTCTTCCTGGCAAAATTGGCCATTGAAACCTAAAGGACAGCAACACGACCCCTTGTTGCACATCCCACCGTTTCGACAAAGGTTAGCAGGGCATTCCGGGTCGGTAGCTGGTGACAGAAAGCGCTCTTGGCAAGTTGGTCCCGCCCAGCCAGCATGACAAACCCTAGCACCGGTACTGTAATGGCAATCATAATGACCACCAGAACAGCTGTCCTCTGGTGTACACTCTATGTCACAGGCAAAGCCATACGTATTTGGTGGACACACTGTGTTGGTGATTGTATTTGTAGCGTTCCTACACGACGCACCGGTGTAACCCCTTAAACAAAGGCACAGAGCACCGTTATTTTCATCGTTTAGGCATGCACCGCCGTTGTCACAGGTGACGCTGTCGCACGGGTTAGGGGGAGACACGGTTACGAGTGGCGGGTTGCTGATAACCACTTCACAGTTTGTACCTGTGTAACCTTCTAAACATTCGCACTCATAATATCCGATACGATCTCTACACCTCCCGCCGTTGATACAGGGACTGCTGTCACATTCCAGGATTTCAATGTGACAGAGCCGGCCCATGAAACCTTGGGCACAACAGCATGTAAAATTCTTACAGTTCCCATTATTTCTACATAAGCTCTCTGGACATTCAGCATCCGGTATATATGTTTGGTTCCTAGTCAAACAACCAGGACCGCCCCATCCTTCGCTACAGATTTTAAATCCAGATTGCGGGTCACATGTGAAATACCCACTGTCGCATGTGTCGTCTGCTTTGCAGTAAACCGCACAGGAAGGCCCGTAATAATTTGGAGGACAGAATTGGTTATTTGGAGATGTGGTTGAGACGTCGGTTCTGACTGTGGTAGATGTGGAAGAGATTATCTCACATGTGTCTCCAGTAAACCCATCAGAGCATGCACATTGGAAACCCGTTACAAAAGGTACGCATCTTCCATTGTTCTCACATGGATCGTCGTTACAGTTCTTCGCTCTTTCACATGTTGTACCTGTATACCTGTATAATATAGCAACAAAGTTAGATGAATACAATCCTTAATGAATACTTTTCACTTCTGAATAATGAGGAATTTGCAATTCCAGTTACAAATCGACCTTAAACATTTCAGACATTTTTACAAAAAATGCGCACTGTACGTTAATTAACTACAAAGCAGTTGTAATGCCATTATGCACCTGCGTTTCCAATGTCCCCACGAAGTAAAGTTTAGTTATCAGCCTTGCAACACGGCTACAGAGTGATGGTTGACAGAAGGAACCTCAAGGGGAAATTAGTGAAAAATAAAGGCATCAACTACTACTTTACTTAGCGTGCCGTTGGAAAATGTTGAGACATTTGCTGATCAACGACGCCAGGGAGGTAGGTTAACGGTTTCTTGCCGAAACACGTCCTCGTTTGACTTGATTATTGTCAAGGCTAAAGAGGAGCCTCGACAAACGGCGTGGTAAAGTTAAACTTTCATTTCCTAAATTCTCTGTTATTTTACCAGTTTATATGTAATTGCAAAACAATATCCTCCCTTCCCCCTCATATGTGCCTTTGTGTATCTTGATTACGTTGAATTAGCATGTGCACCAACTGATTTCTTCGAAAATCGGTATTTTTATTTTCTTCTATTATCGAAATGACTTAGTTAGTTTATCAGGTTTTCATTCCAAGCGTCGTAAATGTACTTGTGTATTAAAGTGGGATAACTTTCATCACCAGCTGACAAAATTTTTTTTAAAAATAATTTAAAAAAATAAAATTCTTACAATGGTGAACAGGTACATTGAAAAGAATTTGGTCCATTCTGCGAACATATGCCACCATTATCACAGGGGTTGCTGAGACATTCATCAATGTCTATATCACATAGATCTCCAGCAAATCCGGGCTCACAACAACAGTAAAACCGGGTACTATTTCCGCCTTGTGGCACGCATGTTCCTCTGTTACAATTCTGGCCTGAAATATCAATTAGGTATACATTTAGGACAAGACAAGCCGTGCGCGGATTTTTTAAGACCATATATCTTTAATACGTGTCATACAAGGAATTAACACGCTTTTAACGAAAATTTAGGTAAGAGATTTAAAAGGGAGATAATTATGCGAATGCTATTTTGAAACAATATGGACTAAACTTAAAAGCGGCGCTCCGTTGTGAACCTTGTTTGATACAAGTGGTCAGAATTCGAATAAGGGGACAACAAACTAATATATATTTCAGAAATATCGATAAACAGCGATAACTTACTTGGTAGACAATCCTCCACTCCAGGAACTTTAACGTTACATTCTTGACCTGCCCAACCTGTAAGGCACATTTTCTCCCCTGTGCTCAAATTACAGTCGTAATGTCCCTGGCAGTCATCCTCGGGAACGCAATTGGTAGTACAATCATTCCCATAAAAATTAGCATCACAGTAAACTTCCACAGCCAGGAACAACCTAAACAAAAACTTCAGATGAATTTGACCACCCTTTGAAGGCTAGAAATAGGTCTACACTTCTTCGAGGTTTAAACAAAGTTGTATAAATGGACTTTTTCTTTCTTGAAAACAAAGATATGTGTATTTCAACCGAATAAAGCAAGGTTGAGAACGGATCAATCTTGTTTTATGCATTGTTCCGTTATTACGGATGGAAGATTCAGATTATTAAATCAAGCAATAGCACAAGTTTGTTTGGAGCGTTCAGCCCAGTGGTATCTTCATGCTGAAGTACGATTTCAACCGTGACCTTAGTCAGTTCTCTGCATTTCTGTCTGAGGATGTTACCATTATACCCACCAAAATAACACTTTAATTAAAATTATCCGCTTAATTTCAGCACAGTTGGACATGATTTATAACAAAAAAGTAACATGATATTAACAGTTTGAGTAACTGTTTTGTTCCTAATGCAAGACTAATCTGTTGAAATATACAGAATCTGTTCAAACTAAGAAAGTGTTATCCCAAAAAAATGAAAATATTGTTAATCTTCACTTTCTAAAAGACCCAAAAATTATTCATAAAACTATTTTGTCTATGTAATATGTCACAATATAATTAACCCACATACCTTGATTTGTCGGCAGGTCTCTCACCGTCTAAATCATATTGATTTACATAATCTGCTGATCTGGGAACAAAATCGAGAAGAGGGGAAGTCTGCGTGAAGTTAAACCGGAACTCATCTATAATTTCTTCTGACTCCGTATCCAGGTCATATATACTGACGCCAATCTGGACACCTCCCTGAGTAACACAGAAGATCAAAGCAATAAGGACAGTTAGAATCATTGGAAACATTTGGCTACAAGTATACTCTAACTAGACGTTTTGATCAAGATCAATGGTGGAGAAAGCTAACTTTAGACAAGTAAGATTAGATTATCATTACACCATTTGACATTTAGTTCCTTTTTCGTATTAGAATGTTTACGAAACTTTAAGTAAGAAATAACATCCTCGAAAGTCCAATATAAACAAAGATGTGAAGCAGACAACTTAAGGTCGCTACAGCTAAGGAGACGTATAACATAGTTTTAAAAGTATTCCTAGTTTGTACCGCTTACTTGTCTCAGATGATTCCGTATTTTGTCGTTAAAAATTCCATAGTATGTGTTTAAACTAAACCAAAGTTCGAAACTCCACTTGGATAAATCAAATGAATAAATACATTGGTCGATTTGATCTATGGCGGTTGTGCCTCTTTTGGTACCGTTTTCTACATAGAGCGCAAGTTTGGTCTGCAGGGCCAAATTTTATTCATATTATCTGCTGAATCCTGTGCACATTAAAAAACGCGGATACAGGTATAGTTATCGGTGATACAGTTGTAACAAGTGAGTTTCACTTACCTGCCAACTATGGATATTGATGGGATATGGGTTATTCAAACCACTCCTGAAATCCAACGGGAAATCAAAACTGCCTTCATTGAAAGCCACTCCTCCGAGGTCATAGTACCCTAACGTACATGCGAGATCAGAGCTGTGGACAAATCACAAAAAACAATAATCTAATGGAAAAAATGTAATGATTTTTAAAGCAAAAAAAAAGATCGCTAAAACTTCCAAACCTCACGCGTGATTCTCATTATAGTGTGCGATAGACGTATGATTATAGGCCGTAGACCACAGTCGTGCAGTGCGTTCTCCGGAAGCTTATTTACCTGCTAATGCACTATATCCCTACACTTATACTATAGCTTTATAACCCACATAACAGGAAATTAATCATATACTGTAACCGTGAATGAAATCCTATTTTCCATTCATTAAAGAGTTGAATTAGTAAATATTTACAAGGCATTCATATTTAGCTACTGATCAGAAGCCATTTATAATATAAATCAGTAGATCAGTAGCTAAATATGAATGCCTTGTAAATATTTACTAATTCAACTCTTTCATTCACGGTTACTGTTTATGGTTAATTTCCTGTTATGTGGGTTATAAAGTTATATTATATATATATTCATTATGAAGGCGTTAACACTACACGAGGAACTTAATTTTTGTTTCTAGTTTCTCACCACAACCACCTGTCTGCAATGTTATATATAAATTTGTAATGTATGCCCATGAGCCAATAGGCTTTTTGCAATAAAACCATATCATATCATATATATTACCAGAGTACATAGTTAATAGTGGATTACACCTTCAACTTGGCGTCATCCAATAGAGGATTAAATTTAATAGCGATTCGAGCAGCCGGCCCCAGGGGTCGGTTGCTTCTGGCACTTTTTAATATAATCCGTTATTAGATTACGTCATGTCATGCTGGGGGTCTATCTCTAAATCCCTTATCCACTTGTAGTGATTTACACTGGTGTTAGTGAATAATCCTCTTTCCAGCACCTGGCCCCTGTTGATTTAGTTAACCTTTTCGGTTATTCAATTAATATATTCACTGTTTTTAATCTGTTTATGGTGTATTGGATTATTGTTAGGTACATCTCATTATGCCATGGATAATTTGACATTGAATCGAATTCTGTCGTGATTTTTTTAAATTTAATCTACGGGTTTATTGAATTTGTTTTACCGTTTATTGGATCATTTGTTAGTTTGTTGAATAACCCCATGGTACACGTATTTTTAAAAAAAAGTTTACCTAATTATTGAATGACGTAGTGAATTATCTGGTGGGTTATTGGATTATCTCTGTGTTTATTGGATTCTGCCGTAGTTTATGTTGTACATTCGTAGATTATTAAATATGTTTAATTGCTTTTCTTTTTTTCTGATGGCAAAGTGAATAACCCCATGGATTCTGCGGGTGTTTCCTCGTTCCCTGGAATAATTACATAATGTGTTGTATTAAAATTCATGTTTTCGGTATTTATTTGAAAGGTGTATTTGGATATTGCATGAATCATTTGATCATTATTGGGGTAGAGCATTGGTCTTGCCATCACTAGTTTGTTCTATGAGGGAGACATGCAAATATTTATTTTTTAGGTAAATGTTTCATATTGGTGACCTAGTGCATATATTTTTACTCTAATATATGTTTATCTTCTATAATACATGTGCCTGTTCGCGTATCCGGCTTATGATGCATGATGGGAAATGATTTAGCACAATCAATCACCGTATGTTTTACCAGGTTGGAGGTCAAGGTTACCATAAGAGTTTGGCACCTTTTGGCTTTTCCGGCTAAATAAGTTTGTTGTGCATGATAGGATTTTGAAACATTTCTGTTGCAAATGATCACCAAATGACGACGATATGTCGGGGGAAACTTTGTTTCGTCAGGTCTTATAGATGGAGGACACAAATACAGAGGTCAAATCTTTTAGCAACTTTGATGTAACGCCGGCGGTGTATTTCCACAATAACTGACACTAGCACAACCAAAATGTGAACCGTCTGGTACAAATGATCACATATGACGACCATATGTGCCAAAAATATGTACTAATTTAACTAATTTCTCTGCATTTTATTATTTCAATATTGCAATCCAGTCAACTAAAAGTTCTCATATGTTGAAGTTTTAAAATTAACAGATTCTCGCCACTAATGTTTACGAACTGTAATAGTTGGAATATATGAAATTCATTAGTTTATTTATTTATTTATTTATTTTTATTTTTTTTCGAGGGTGGGGGTGGGGGGGGGGGGGCGGGTG
>JAVFBX010221498.1:0-11341 GCA_034783855.1 Mopalia kennerleyi | reverse complement strand
AGTAAAGCACCCTGGACTTCACTGGTAACAAACAAAGACAGGACAATCAAGATGAAATATGAAGATCAGTGACAAGCTGCCCGTTAGTTCTCAGAGTAACAGATCAAATGGAGAGCCCTCCAATTGAAATATATTTATTATAAATAGTATGCAGTTACACACATGCACTATTTTACATCAAGGCAAACTCATGAATACTGCGTAAAGACCAATTCGCTTTTAATAAAATACACAACAATGATAAATTGCATTGGTAAAATCCAATTATGACATGTTTACCTAGGTTCCAGCGACAGAACCAGTGTTAGTCTCTTGATGATTGTAAGCTTGATTAACCACTGTTTAGTCAGTAACTATACTCTAATAATTTGAATATCAAGCTGGAAATATAGTAAATTTCATGATTTCAAGTAGATTCCCATTATCATTTTAAATATATATACATGTACATGTATATATATCCCGGGTTGGAAGCACAGTTTTAAATCAAGCCTCAAGATGAAAACCAAACATGCCTTTTCCTTGTGAAGGCACTAGTAGCACCTGCCAGATAATTAAAGTCTATTGCGTATACACCCATTAGACATTAAATTCTGGTCCTTCATAAAACCCTTCTCTATTGATGTTTGGAAAAATAACAGGTCTGCAGAAATACACATATTGTCCAAACAAAATATTTTCAAGTGCACAAAATGAACTACATGTAAGTATGACTGATTTAATGTTTGATTATTGTTTTACGTCACATTCATTGTATTTCAGCAATGTTGTGGTGCAAACATAAATGAAATAAGAGCTGTGCCTAATGGGCAGTCCCGACTCAATCCCACCCCTAACTGATGCTCACTAGTGATCCTATGTTTGTTCAGTAACAATACTCAGGTGTTTCATCGCCGTTCAAGGAATCAAAATACAGCAAAGTTAAAGAGCAAATGTCCCTGTTATTCAGGATAAATTGAAGATATTTAAGAGCTCGAGTTTAATTTACCTAGTTCTTAGCACATTTAAAGTCGATGCTGTACCTACAAAAGTACACGTAAAAAATACTTTACTTACCACCATATCCGCAGCGTTTTCCGCTGGAGCCGGTTGAGCTTGCTCTGTGGTCTCGCTGCCGGACTGGTCAGAGGTGGGTATAGACCCGCGAGCCACCACTACTTCGACTGTCCCTCGCGCACTTTGAAGGATGCGGATTGCCTGTGTGTGAGAGATGTCTAGTGGCTGCCCGTCTATAGCTAGGATCTGATCCCCTTCACGTAACCTCCCATCTCTGAAACAGACAGCAAAATGTCTCATCAACCTCTATTTTACTTATGTATACTAAATACCTTAAAACTCTTAAATAAACAAAAATATGAATATTCTCAGGCATTAACACAAAGATAGTAAAGGAATTCCTGGAAACTATGTTGTAATCATATAATATATGAATAGCTTAGCTTGAATAGACTGACTGTTAATATATTGGCATAGTTCATAACAAGCTTTTATAAACTGTTTCAGAACATTCTGATTGATGTAATTTTAAAGTTTGTTCATAAATTAAAACAATTTCAATATTCAATGTGTAAATTTAACTTATTTGTTTTTTGATTAGGGTTTTACGCAAACTTAAAGTTATTTCACTTATATGATGGAGTGCAGCCACAATGGATGAAAGAAAGCACCTTTCATGCCATTTGCATAAAACAAGCACAAGAGAGAATAACCAAAGAACAGATCAGCTTCTTGATGCTCCTCAGATCTCAGAGACCACCAAGACAAGAGGAAGATCCCTCCACCCCTCAGATCTGAGAGACCACCAGGACAAGAGGCAGCTCCCTCCACCCCTCAGATCTGAGAGACCACCAGGACAAGAGGAAGATCCCTCCAGCCACCACTATTCACCATGAAGAGCCAATACTTAAGGCACCATACTTAAGGTTATTTCACTCACATGACAGTGTGCCAGGCCCATGGGCGAAGGAAACCAAACCAGACAACACAAAAAAAGACAAGACAGAGGAAATAAAGGACAATCACAGGACATAATACAAAGACATCACAAACAGATTGGCTTCATGTTGCCCCTCAGCTCTGAGAGCACCTGCTCTGGTGATTTAAAGTAAATGTGGTGTGGATTTTTTGCTACTTCTCTACATTATCTTCACAAAACAAACATAATGCAACAAAAATAATAATAATAGAAAGTCTGTTAATGTTACACCAGAGCTGTAAGCCTGTATATTATCTCTTCATGGGGTTTAAATACAGCAATGAAACTGATTCAACTTACATGTCAACATTTATGGTTTCTTATGAGCCAATCACAATGGGAGATGTCTCAACAGGCAGTCAATAAAACTAGTTATTGGCCCTTCAAGAGAAGCCCTTGGAGATTTATGACCCAATAATAGTGACAAGCCAATGAAAAGTTTTGTTAGCCAGGGTAATAAACTTTCCTACAGTCAATAATCATGTTTAGCAGAATTAACATCACTCAGCAATGCTGAAACAACTTAAAATTCCTGAGAAAATATGTTGCCTAGCAATGAAAAAAGCTAAGTGTAAAGTTTGATATGATATCAGATGAAACAAGACATATAGAATTTACTCAATACATATATTACAAAAATAAAATTTGAATTCCCACTATGGCAGTAAATATTTGGTCAAAATCACCCAGCAAAATCAGAAGACTTTCCCTAAGAAGCTGTAAAGGTAAATTCAAGTGTTAGGAACCCAAAGCACAACCCATTATTTATGGAGCAGCTCCCGAATTGTATATCGGTTTCCTGTTCCTCTTTAGCTCAGAAAGTACCAGGCCAAATTGAAGGTCCGTCTAACCACCCACAAAATAGATATGAAAAACAGGACATAAACACAATGTGATAAAGGTACTAGATTTAAAAAGAAAAAGTTAATGATTTCTGTGCCTGTTTGAGAAAGCGATTATAAACATTATTTTCATTATTTTGGGATAACACTTTCTGTGGTTGATACGAGTCTAAGATATGGTTCCTGGGAAACAAATTTATGTTTTCTGAGAAATCCTGATGTTTACTAACTGAAAAATGTTTAATCTGTCTCCCAAGAACCATTTTTAAGTCTTTAAATTAACCTATAAAGTAGCCATATTATGGATGAAATTGGTGGTGATTTAGAGTAGTTCAGAAAATTTTAGCAGTTTGAATCTGTTCAAACGAAGAAAGTGTTATCACCAAAAAATGAAAATACTGTTAGGAAAAAGTTAAGTCAGTGACATATCAAATAAGGGCAAACTGTTACAAAGTTAACAGATATCGCTACACATTGACATAGGATGGTCAGACAAATTC
This sequence comes from Mopalia kennerleyi, assembly GCA_034783855.1. NCBI lineage: Eukaryota > Metazoa > Mollusca > Polyplacophora > Chitonida > Mopaliidae > Mopalia > Mopalia kennerleyi. Next base: position 8,024 of record JAVFBX010221498.1, on the reverse strand, counting down.
CTACTGTAATCTCATTAGTTTACCATATAAGGGAAGGGAGAGACAGCTGAAGCCCTGGAATTACTGAAGGAGATGGACAGACAATTGAAGCCACAAAGTAGCTCAATGGATGGACAATAGACCTGTGTCTTGAACGCGATGGTCTGGGCTTAATTATCGACCCTAAGTTACAGATGCTGGGGCAACAAGTCTCTTAAATTAAATTATCCAGCAAAACACAAGCCCATGATGAAGGGGAATGGACACAGATGCAATTAAGGCTGGTCTCTCTCCAATGTTGTAGTTAAGCAATTTGCATGCCGTGGTCAAGAAACGAAGCAATTAGTCCAGTAGTAATGTCAAGAGAGTTCCATCTTATCATACAGTTAGCTCTCCATGGGTCATCCCCAGATCAACTCAAACACCACTTAGTGCTCCCAAAGACTTAAACCCAGGCCTAATTAGTTCTAAAAGGGTTAAAACAATGTGCATGGAGAAATACCTAATATATATGCCCCTGTTGTATCTACTTCTTCAACAAACATGTAGAGCTCTAAATTTAGGCTTCAAAACTGGACGAATCCAGTAATTGTGTGGATGGACAGGTGAAGATACTTTTTGTTTTAAATGAAAGAAAATGTACATTTTGGAGCTATTATTCTCTAATCTGTAAACTATGTTTGTCACAAGGTTAATAATAAGCGTTTAAGTTTGAGCAATATTTTCGTGTTTCGTTGCCTTATAGAACAATTGCACTTTGTCTAAACACAAATTATCACTAATATCAGACACTAACGATGGATGAAAGCAGGAGAAAGAAAGAAAAAACTTGTTATGTTTAGTTACCAATTTTTTAAATTAAATGACTGCAACTAATTTACAAATCTTATTAAGCTTTAAATGTACATAATAAATAAGTTCAACTTCTTGTGATTTCCATCTTCCTTCTTTTAATTCAACATATATGAAAAATAATTTATATCAGTATTGTTCCCTTTACATCTTGTTGACTTTATTATGTATATAATGTATGTAAGCTCATACTACCTATTGATCCCTACTGGGAAGATTTTAATTTTGACAGTAATTTCCAAGCAAAATAATCTTAATGCACATATTTTTATTATGAAAGTTACAAGGTCACCACACATTGAAGGGGTCTGCAGTACTGACATGTTGATGAACAGTGTGAAGATCGTTATGTCTCTGTATCATTATTCATGGAGCAAAAATGTAGGACTTTATCTTGTTGAATCCTTTAAAAACATAAACGAAGAGAAACTTATTGAAAAGAACAAAAAAAGAGACAAAAAAGACCCCATCCTGAAATGACCCAAACCAGAGAAATAATGTTTAACAGATCTGATGATGACAACAGAGTGTTTGAAACACGCTTTACATTAGTAAATTGTTTCCTCATGTGGTACATGTGAATGAAACATTAAGAACATGTGGCATGAAGCAGTTCTTGCGTATAAATTCCCTCCCCACCTTGTCAATTCTAATGCAGTTGTTTTTAATTTTATAAACCAAAAGTTATAAGGAAAAAAACTGGGATTACTTCTTTTTTTTTTTTAAATGGAAGATAATCATAATTATTTCATAAGAAAACAAATTTTTGGTTAACATGTAGATATCTGTTTAGTGTTGAAACCATGACAGTTACAAAATAGTTGTTTCTGTGAATCATTGCGCCTGTTAATTCTACCACACTATAGTTACAAAGCGCCTAATCACTTTCCGTGCTCATTAAAATTTATAGTTTTAATCAAAATTGTTATTATTCTGGCAAAATAATTAAATGACAATATTTTTGCACATATTTTTAAGTGAAGAATTTTGATTAATTTTATGGAAATTGTTTCAATTCAATTGAGATTTTTGAAATCAAAAAGAAAGTATCTACACAGGCAAACTAGCAATGAGATGCATAAAAACATCCATGTTTAAGTGACACAAGCGGTATCACTGATCCGTAAATGCTTCTAACCAATTTTCCATTCAATTTCTCCATTTTCTCTGCATCGATTATTTTATGGCATTTGTAAAACTCTGAGCAAAATTTATCATCAAATCGCTCATCTCCATAGAACAAATGAGTTGTGGTCAAATAAGGCCAATACATTTCAACAAATTGGACAAAAGGAACAGTTTCCAGCATGGAACCGTTCAAGTAATTCAACATTTTATCAATGAGCAGTAGAGGCATTATGGGGAAAGCAAACTGAACATTTCCTCTCAAGCTGACTTCCCAATCTATGTATCATAAAAACAAACATATGCTTAAACTACATGTAATTAACCACTTCCTCAGTGTTTGTTTAGGGTTTAAGGCCATACTCAAGGTTATTTTACCCACACAACAATGTGCCAGCCCACCCGGTACTTGGTGTCTATTCTTGGTACGTTAAAACATGTATTACAGTCAAATTATTATTATTTCACCAATGGGTTCTGGCTTTTACATTTTTTACATTCTTTTTCTTCAATTCATCATAATAAGAATTAAAGTATAAATTAATATAGGACATTATAGTTAATGTATATCTGAAGAGTAAATGATCATCCATTATAAATTTTTCTTATAAATTCAAAATTTTCAAAATATTGACAGCAACCATATCTCAATTAAATTGTAGTTAAAACAATGAAAATCATTTAATATTTATTACATCCTTTATCATTGACTAAAGTTTTATTTATCTATTCTTTCTCTCAGTTTTATTTTGATAAATTGAAATGTAAATAATTATTTCATATTTTTGATCTATGGCTTAATTAAAACTTTTCAACTTCATTTTTTACTTTGTTAAATCTTGAGTAAAACTGGGTAGAAAATGAAAATATGTTGTCATAAGGTACAAAACGAATAGTCAAGATAATTACATACTTTATTCAATAAGCCTATGGAAAGTTTATTGTTTTTATTAAGGTTCCTTACTGCCTCTGGGCAAAAAGGCAGCCTCAAACGTGTGAGCAATGCATTGAAGGGGTGAAATCAGTCCAATGTGCAAGCAATTAAACCACAATAACAGACAGCATATGGTCCAAAGGGCTTAGGCTTTTATATATGTCTGCAACACAGGTTACATTTTATTGTGTAATTAACTTTCAGATGTATTTATCGTGATCTCATGGATGTTTAAGATATTTCATGTACGATAATCCACGAGTTAATTAATAAATATGAGTAAATAACAAATTGGTTCAATGAGAATGACACTCACTATTCTTGACCTAAACTGACCATGTTTGTCTGAAATGTAAGAACATTGAGTCATGTGACATGCTGCCTTTCACTACATCAATTAACCCCAAAAAATAATTTGTTTCCTTGTCTCTTTTTGAGGGGAGGACCCAGCACTAGTGAAGCAAATTGACTGAGCATGTCAGCAAGAGCTTATTGGATAAAACATTTACCAAGGGCCATAGACACATGGCAGGTAAATTTTCTTGGGCAGAAAAATATGAGTGGAGAAATCCATCCTTGTGCTCCGGGTGTTACAGAAAGTGCTGGTGTTTTATTGGGTTAATATCAAAATTCATAGCGATTTATCAGTGTCTGTGGCTCGATGCTATTCTGAGAGCAAGAAAGACAAATGTTAACACAAAAACTTGAAAGCCAAAAATTTATATCCGCATGAATCTCTTCTATTGGGGTTGTTTATGCTTTTTTCTTTTAAATCAATGGTTAAGTGAAGAAAGGGTATATACCAGTACCACACTCCAATAACAAGTACACTAAATCACTGCCATGTGCTGATAACAGTAAGAGAGTTATCTGCCCTTAACAGATGTCTCTTGTAATGAAGGAAGAAAATAACTATGGATAAGGAAATAGCTTCTATACGGTTCTTTTAGAGCTATATTATGTTCTACAAAATAGACTGGGGTAACTAAGAACAGGAAACCGCTGTGAAGATTTGTTGGTTAATGACCATCGTTAACACAGTGTGAAAAAGTTGCTGCAAGTAAAGGAAACGAGACTCATGGGTTTCCGCTTAATCTTGGCTTGTGTAATAATTAAAAAAGTGCTGTGTTGGTGCTTAAGTTGTGTCTTCTGGATCAAATGGCCAATGAAATTTCCAGTTCAAAGTTCTTTATCATTTTAGTAGAAGACGAGGCTTACACATATCAAAAGAATACTCATTGAAAATGGACACTAGATGCAGAACAGAAAAACAAAATCTCTTCTAAACTATTAATTTGTCATAAAATCTATTTAAAAAAAAGTAAATCAACATCAATCTTTTCTTTACTCTACTGTTGTCCACTTGTTATATTATTGATTATGATATAATCACTTAACTGAAGATCTTCAACCCAGTTATAGTAAATTGATACCGGACCAAGAACTATACTGTGTAAGAATAAGATGAAACTTCTTAAACCCTGTGATTTTCTAAATAACAAGAAAATATTCTTAAAATACAACGGCAGAAAATCATCTTTTTTAAATAAATTTATTTACAAAGCATGTGTAAAATTAAAGCTGTAATTCAAATATATGTTTAAACTCGAATTTGACAATTTAATTTGTAATAGTTTATAAGCCATATACTGTGTACATATTCTTATTCCACTGCTTCTAAATTCTATTCTAAGGTGGTAATATTGGAATATTGGTGTTCCCAATCCTGGTCAAACCACCTGCTTAGGTACTTCTGACAAAAAGTAGGCCATGGCACTTTTTATTATATAACTATCAGTGTGCACAATTTAATAGAAGTTCAATGAAGTTAAATTTTAACTTTGAAAATAATCTTCAATAATTTTCAAGATATATATTTGTTAATAATAAAAGATAAAAATGGCAGCCACATTTGGTGAAACTCAACCCCATTCATCATATTAACCAAGAAAGCAGCAGTCAAAGTTACAAACAGGGATCCTTTTTTCAAATGCCTGCATTAATATTGTAAAATTATGCAATCACAGACATGGCTTTTAAGAATTTAGTGAAATGCAATCCCATGATCCCATGTCTTAACAGGGAGAGCTAAATATCAATTTTTGAAGTTAATCAGTGAATTTGTTTTCAAGCTAGCGTGTCCACAAGCATATGCGACAGACCAACGGAAGTATAGACGCACTGAACTTTGGACTGACAAAAGCATTTCTAAGTATGCCATATAACAGTATCAGGGGAGCATAAAATCCACCATTCTTCTTTCTGCTCTTAGGGACATATTAGAAGCTGGTTTTCCTTTCACAAGTACCAGTGACTAGTACATGCAGCTCAGATTAACACCACTAGATTGTCAAGACACAGCCCAATAAGCAATTATAATATTGTAATAACACAAATGCTTGCAAACAATCTGGGTCAGAAAAATCTATAAAAATAGCAATATTATTCTGTCCACGTGTCTTTCTGGCTCGTATTATTGGAGTCAATATATTACTGTTCCAATGTCATTTATATCATGGCAAACACATAAATTGATGAATATGACATTTTATATGATTGCTTACAACATGCCAAATAACAAAACCCCTGGATACCAGTGGATGATGATGTAGCATGTCTATTTACAGCTATAGGTACAGTATGCATTACAATGCTGTATAATGATTTTCAGTAGGTTTTCTTTAGCCTTAACATGACATGTATACTGCAATTTAAGACAGCTCTGAGCGCTAATTCTTCTCATTTGCAGAAAAACTATCTGTAAGAATACCAGCACAACAGGTGTCCTGAGTAGTCCAAAAGCTACCACTCATCCCTAAAATAGCCCCAATCTGTTTAAAAAATACAAATTGCAAATGAGGAACAGATCAAAATCTAGTCATCAGATTTTATCGCCAACAGAAACCGTTTAGTTTCCAACTAAGCGAAATTCTCCCAACAAAAACCTAACACGTGAAGCCACAAAAACAACAAAAGCCTATCCCTGTTCTTCACACTGCTAATTGCTGTTGTGCAAGAAGTACCTGCCTCGTTTTTTTATCCCACTTTAGAAAACGCCCAAAACGACTAAAAATAGCAAGTTTTGCCAAATTCCTGGCAGTCAAAAACCAGTTGATGATTGCCAATTTTTTTTAGGAAAACAAAAATATGCCAATATGTGCAATCATCTCATCCCAGGCCAATCATTGCAAATATAATATAACACAGTACAAAATAAACCCCTTTATTCAGGCAATAATCTCTTATTACTGTATTTGAAAAACTGTAAGCATGAGGATGATAAGTACAATGAATTTCACATATAAAGGGTATCAGAAACTACTGCCCAATGGTTCAAACCATTTCAACATTATCTCCCTTTTTGCAAACATCTATGTGCATACTAAAAAAAAAGCAAAATAACTTCCTAATACAATTATATAAGATTTAAAAATTTCAATATTCATTATCTGTAATCAAATAACACTTTGCAACGATTTTGTAAGAAAAACAAAACTGATACAGTACCAGCACATTGCTGTAATGATTTTTTTTGCAATATAATGTATTTTTTGGGTAACTGCAAAAGTTCTGCAATTCTCAACTACTTCAATTTTTCAGACAATCTCAACCTTGTTTCATGATTCAATCTGGCTGTTGTTCAAACGCTTTCCAAAAGCATCATACCATTTGTCAAAACATCCAAACTTTCCAAATTAAAAAAAAAAATCAACACCAGAGAAAGCTTGTCCATAATCCTCTTGCGAGAAAATCAAAGTTTACAAACTGTTGCTAGGAGACCAAAAGTATCCTTGGAGACACTAATGGGTATGATAGGATTTGTACGGTTCTCTAGTCAGTTATTATCACGGGCACAGGGAGGGTAGTTTACAAAAACATGTAATTGCCCTGTGTAAATTTAGACATCGTTGGTCTATTTCTGTCACTTAAGCAGTCGTCCAAGAATTTTCACTCAATAAACGTTGTATTTATAGAAGCAAAAGACTGAAATAGTACTTCAACAAGTGTAAATGAATTCTTTACCAGTAATTCGTGTTTGTATTGCATCGTAGTCCAAATCTGTAGATTAACACTCCCCATGATCTAAGCTGAGGCTGTCCTCAAAACATACCCATACATAACATGCTCTTGGAGTTAAATTCCCTGAGAAACATCTCAGCTGGGATGATCAATGCCCAGCAAAATAACAACTTTATAAGAGCTTAACAGCATCCTCTTAGACGAGATGAGTGAACGCCTCTGTGGATATATGGATAAAACCAAATCTTCTACAGAATTATCAGCTGAAATTTTTCAGCCATTATACTCAAATGACATTTTAGAAAGTTAATTTTTTTTCTTTCGGTTCATTGTTTCAAAAGAAATATATGAAGAGGTATATGAAGGTTTGTTGTAGACTCTTTGTGTTTGATTGGGTTTTATGTCTACCTTAATGTTATTTCTCTAATGTGACGCAAGCAAAGCCCAACAGGTGAAAGAACCCATCCTCCATGTACATGTGTAGACGTCACTGGCAAGACATCAACATATGAGAATCATTGGATAAATAATAAAACCCTCAGCAATGAGGCCAACATGAGGGTTTCACAACCTCCCACTTTGTTGCTCAGTGTTTTCCTTCAAAACTCAACAAAACTCATAAAACCCAATAAATGTTTCTTTGTGACAAGACTGAACATCTTGAATAAGGAAGACCTTGATTTAATTCATACATTTAAATCAAACAATCCTTGTCTAAAAGCAGAAATAGCCACAACACCATTTGTGCAAAACTCAAATATGACATGTTTACACTAGACCTTTAAAATAATACATGTACATAAGATTTGAGTTTTTTGTGCCACACTCAAGACGATTTCATTTATTATGCATGCCAGCACAATGGTGAAATATACCGTGAAATCAAAACCACTAGAAACTTATGAATAAAAAAGATTTACATTTCGGTGGCAGAGAAAACACAGAAGAAAAAAAAATAAAGCTAAGTTACCTGAACTCACAAATTGAACAGATAGAAGAAGAAGATGTTGCAAGAAGACAAAATGTTCAAATTTTAATGCAACAACAAATTCACTGTGTGTCACCCTTTGTTCAGAGAACTTAAGGTTACAGACAGTTCTCATCAAACATCTAC
>JAVFBX010221487.1:0-11342 GCA_034783855.1 Mopalia kennerleyi | reverse complement strand
AAATGGTAAGATAATTATATACGTTATACCAAAAATAAGCATACATGTTTCTCTTCACTCGAATATAACATAACTGTAGGACTGTATTCTTTTATCCCGAGCATACCGCAAGCCATAGAGACATTTGGTTAACTATAACACTTACTCTTATGTTTCTTATATTAATTCTATCTATACGAGTGTAAAATAATGCAGATAATAATTTTATTCATCTTTCGTCTGATCGACTATTTTATTTTGAAAAAAGATGTAGACGTGAGATCTATTTCGGTTAAGAGTAAATACAAACCCTTCACAATTGTTTATACAAAACCAAAACTCTGTTTTTCGTCTGTGATAGACAAAACCAAAACTCTGTCTTTCGTCTGTGATAGACAAAACGAGGTTTGGATTCATTGTTTCATAAAATACATGTAGTTGTGATTTACTCCCAAAAATAACAACACAAATATCTCCAGAATTCTAATACAACACAGTAGCCCTATGTATCCAGAATTCTATTACAACGCAGTATTTGTCCAGAATTCTATAAAAACACAGTATTTGTCCAGAATTCTATTACAACACAGTATTTGTCCAGAATTCTATAAAAACACAGTATTTGTCCAGAATTCTATTACAACACAGTATTTGTCTAGAATTCTATTACAACGCAGTATTTGTCCAGAATTCTATAAAAACACAGTATTTGTCTAGAATTCTATTACAACGCAGTATTTGTCCAGAATTCTATAAAAACACAGTATTTGTCCAGAATTCTATTACAGCACAGTATTTGTCCACAATTGTATTACAATATATTCCATTCGTGTTTTTAATGATAAACGTTCTGACCGTATTAAAGAAACACACGAATAGTCACTTGATAGATGATTTACCATTGAAGCAGAAACTAAAGTTAACAAAAACGCCCTGATGTTTGGTTCAAAATATGCTTCAATTTGACCAATTTGATTTTTATTTTGTAAGAAATACCTTATAATGAATCTGGCGATAAATAATCATATATCGAATAACTGATCTAACAAATCAGTATGTTAACAAGTTTTCTTTGTGTGTTTCTAGTACCGTTCACGGTCAGCATTGTTAAGTAAAATGGAGAGTGGCTGACCTGGAATAACAGCTGCCAGCGACTGAAGTGATCATACAAACAATGCTACACACGGGAAACACTACCAAACGCAGACTGGATACTGGTCACTCAAACAATAATGAATTTTACCTGGAATTTAAAGCATTCCATCCGTATATTTGTAAGCTCATTTTGGTCAATTTTATCAAATAATCTATAGACTATGTTCTATTACTATTGAATCATGGTTTTTGCCTTCCTAACACTTTTATATTTTTGTCTTATTTGTATTAATAATGTAGCATTACCGTATTTGACAATGTCATGTGTAGTAACCTCAAAAATTAATAGAGAGATCATTAAAATATACATCATGTCTTTCTGTTCGTTATTTGAATTATTTGTTCTGAAAACATGTTTTTCTTAAATTTCTCGGCGATAAAAGTCATTCAAATGTATTTTTGTGACGATACAAATCAAATCGTATATATTATGAAACGTTCAGCCATAAAACACAATTTGATTTAGATTTAAAGCAAAAAAAATATATCAAATCGTTACCTTTTTACAAAAATGTGTCTCCTTCTGACATATAAATGGAGAATTACGTGGTAGAAAAGGGAAGCATTGTAAGGATGCCGTATAAACAAATTTAATAATTTTTAATAAAAATCTGTTCATGTTTAAATGCAAATTATACTATAGTATATAAAATTAAGTCATTTTATTTATTTAATAAATGAAAAGGTCAATACAAGTGAATCACAGTTTTGTAAGGCACTGAAATAATTTAAATCAATTGGTATGTGAAAGTATACTCTGTCTCATTTAATGATTGTATCCGGATGATAATGTTTGGCCAAAGTAACCAAAAACCCTGATATGGATTCTGGTGTACCATTAACGAAGTATCAAATTAAATAATATTGTTTTCAGCGCAACGTTAATTTTTTTGTATAAAAGAGGAATCACGCTTTATTAAGGACACCGTGAGTGCGTGAATGACAAATTTAATTAAATACAGATAGCAATTAATTTTCTACACAAATATCAATTTTGTAAATCCTGTATAACGAAAACGTAAAGATAAATTTATTTTATTTTGTTTAATTATCCTTAAACAATGAAAATACTGAATTTGGTACAATCTTTAATTTTGAGTTACAAATTAGGAATTATAAAGCGAACATATGGAGAGTGTTAGAATCCGAATGGCATTCCTAAGTTCGCAGAATTTCGATCAGGAATTTCTATAGTGTATGGTTGGAGGTTTAACAGACCGGTGGTCAGTCGGCAGCTGTGACTCTGTAAGACGTGGGCTAGCTGTATAGGTTGCAGATCCCTGGACATCAGGCCAGACCTATACCCAGAAAATATCGACCTATACGTGATAACCGATCTGGGTTGGGATTAGGTCTGCAAGACAGGTCAAATTTTATTCCTGCAAGATAATGTATTCGTTAGCCTTTCACCAAAACAAAATTCTTTCTTTCAAACTGAAGTGTTTCTTTGGCCCTTCAACAGCAGCATGCGGACCGTTTATAAAATATTTTGAATATCGAAAATTCTTCGAACTCCAGCAACAAAGACAATTATAAATCAAACAGAAGTTCCACGATATAGAAATAAATTAATTATTGCTCATATGCTAAAAAATAATTGCCCTTTCTTTGCTGTCGTGTTAATTCAAGACTTCTGCTTAGCGATAGTATTTTGCAAGATATACTAAGTTTATAATGAAGGAAGTAATTCTGGAAAAGTCTGATCATTTTAAGCGAATTATTCCAAACATTTCGGTATTGGAAGATGAGAGTGTAAGAGACGCCCCTTTGGCATCGGGCCAAGTTGATTGTAAATAGTTCTGGAGGATGCTATGAGCTCATCCTTTCAATCTCCCTAACCTACTTCATCTACAAGACAACAGGGAAAAACATGGCGAGATGTATGCATGGTCAATACATCGTATCATTTTAATTTGATAAAGCATCTTAAAGTCAACTGAATGTTTAATAAAGGATAACTATATAAACCCGCTACTTTTATGGAGACCTCAAATAAATTCGTACGGTTAATTTATTAAATAAAAATAAATAAATAAAAAAGGAGAAACTTTGATGAAAAGACATTTTGTTTAACACGCTGGGCAGAACGTGACCTCAACGTTTACAACCATTGATTAACTATATGTTCGTTTGGAAGCATGTTCGCATAACTTGATACCTTAACAGCATAAGCAAGGTATATTTAATTAGACCACGCACCGAAGCCAGATAGTGATCGTATAAGGCTGTATTCAATCCCTCGTTTATGGAATATTTGATGAAAATAGAATTTGGAACTGTGTAAGTGGAATTGGTGGATTGAATTCAGTTTCATAATAAAATACACACGAAATGGACCACGTGGTCATAATTGAATGGATGATTTAATTTTATGAATAAATATAAAGCATATAAGCATATTTAATAAATTTCGAGAAAGAAACATTTCTCGGGAATCAAACTCTGAACCTTAGACTCGCCGGACTGATTTATAACACCGCATATATAATTTCCATAACTGGTGTTAAAATTGTTCTTGAATCATACAATGTACAGGTACAATACAAAAATAGCATTGTTTACTTGACTGCTGACAAATTGTGGACCGTAAACATAGAATATAAAGAAACAGTGTTTGTCGTATGGTTAAATTCTGCGTGACGCTAATTTATGTGCATGGTATTACAATCGTATTTTTATAGTGTTCTCTCATACACTTTAGCCGACATATTCATTGGTTGATTTCGATTACTTTATGGAAGAAATTCGCAGGTTGGTTTATTCTTAATCCGGCATACGGAATATCTTCTTTGCTACTTATTAGCCACATACTTATAACACAATGTGCATGGCTATTATTTTCTCTTGAGATATATAAATGTGTAGGGTATGCACAACAACGCGAGATTAACATCTATTTATAAGCTTGTCTTCGTGAATTTATCAAGAACAGGAGATTCGTGGGATTTAATAACGCGACATCCCTGTGTCAGTGTGATCAGTGTTACGGGATATATATTTCTAAAAGCAATCACACTGGCACAGGGATGTAGATTAATTAAAATCTATGAATCGTTTTATGTCCTAGATAACTCCCAGAGACAAGTTTCTTAATAAACCTTAATCTCGAGTTGTGTTTCTGGTAACCTACGGACATCTATGGACATCACGGAGTATATTGAGTTTTAACTATTAAATAACTGCATGTGGTGAACAAATACTGCATATTGAAAAGAAACACTGCTGGCATTTGTGTGACCAACTTGTTATTTTCTAATCAAATACATATACGTAATGTATCAAACATGAAGTCATGTCATTCGCCATCAGACCTGGGACTAACATATAGACTCGGCAATTAACAGTATTGTTGCAGTACGATAATAAAACAGTGATAGATTTAAGTGCATGGGATACTTTATGGTCATGGTAGTGTTGGGTATGGCTTTGGGCAGGTTTATAAAGTTTCTAGGGAGATCTGTTGTCTGTTTGAGTTCTCTTTTGAGAGACAAATTGGACTGTAAACGCCAGGATTAAGACACCTTGCTGAGGCTATACTTTTCTTGTGGGACTGACAATATTCAACCATACTACTAAGGCTTCTTTATTTCCTACCTAAATAACAAGTAATTTGACTTTTTACTCCTTGTTGTTTATTCATGTTGTACGCATTGGGCGATGAATTGGATGGGGCCCAGTAATGTCCACTGTTGGTTCCTTGTTTATCACATGACCATATTTGTTTCATCAATTATTAATCAAATAATTCATCGTCAAATGTATTTTTCTTCTAACCGATTCTTTAATCATTGCGTTAAACGTATTGTCATATCCTTTCTTATTGTATTACACGACACTCAATCTCAAATACATGTAACTTTCGTTTTCTTCGACACTATGAGTTTCAGCTTAATTGAATTTTTAAAGATAATATGAGAAAAACTGAAATCATATCCACTTGTAACGAAATTAGTCTCATCTGACATCCCTTGAAAATTATAACGTAAATACTGTCTAATTATATCTACAATTAAACAATATGTTTACCAATGAGACAATCGAATTCCAATTATTTTTATTACATAGGCCTACTATTGAATTTATATGAGCCTAGATATTGTATGGCTATATTTCCGGTGTATCACGGGCCTATATTAAACAAGTCAAAACAAACACTAGGATAGGTCTATATGGTTATATTTGCGAGTCCTCACAAGGCAGGGATAACACAAAAGTAGTTCTATACAAACGGCGTAGTTCAATCTCCTGTAGCGGCATTCAATAAACACATTTTGTAAAGGATGATAAAAAAAGTAAGTGAACTGTAGTTATTTATATATAGCGGATAAAGGGCGGATATAGGTGCAAACTGTTGATTGATATTGATTAAGTTGACTCTGGTTAGCGGAAGTTCTGAGGGTGTGCTATAAAAAGAATAACATACGCTCAGCATGTGCTCGGAAAAACTTGACCAGTGACTGGCAGTGAAGGTTTATTTTCTGGCCTGCGTGCCTCGGCTGACCAGCGCACGGCCTCCTAACTGGACGATAAAACGGTCAGCTTGTGTGTGTGGAATGCACGAGGCCATTCGGTACAGCCTCGTTTCAAAGCAACCAGAAATAAATAGGTCGGCCTGCATGGTAGGAGCGGGGCTAACTTGGGACGAAAAAATAATATCTTTCTTTTTTAGTTTACAATCAAGATAGACGTTTGTTATTTGCTTTCTCAACATGTTGTCAATTTTTTGTTTTATTGTGAACAACTGTAGTTCAGTTGAAATCACCTATCATGGGTAAGCTCAACCTTCTTTTTGTATATATGATGGTTCATTGGATATCTGTTCAACTTGATTCGATCCTTGTTTCTTATCCGCTTGACCTTTAGCTGTGAATAGGTTGATAAGACAGAGTGAGACTTGCTATAGTTATTTCCTGTCCAGAATATGACCCTTTCGACCACATACCTTCTCCACAAACAACCTATCACACATGCTGCTCTTTCCATTCACAATTCAACACAAACACAGAATCTTTCTGACCAGAGACATTCATTTTTATTTTGCTTACACTGAAACGCAAATCATACAAGGAAGCCATTTGCACTATTTCAACTATGTCAGCTAGTCCTGTGAGAACAGTGGTTCACAATCAAATGAATTTCGCAATTTAAAGGAACAAAAACAAAAACAAAAATAACAAAAAAATAAAATAAAAAAAGCAAAAAAATATAACATAGCAAAAATAAAATTAAGTTAAGCCTATATAGAAAACATGCATTTTTTTATGCCGATTTTAAAATAAGATTTGCCTAATTAATAAAATGAGTATTCCTGTGAAAATAATTATATACTGGATTATTTAAATGTTTGTATAGAATACAGGCCACTCCCTAGGTGTTACCCTCCAATTTATCCTAAAAACGTAAAGGAGAAAAACTTATCTTGACCGCTAAGTTGAAAAAGAAAGAAGGGATATTGGAGCCCGCCAAGTGGCCTGTGTGTGGGTAAAAACATTCCATTGCTATTACTATACCTAGGTCTTTTTTTTACCTGACCAAGCTAACAATAACAACGAAATTCCCAATTTAACTTCCCCTTGTTAACGCTACAACGTTTAGCACCTACATCAAATAGTAAATAGAAGCCTTCCATCCCACAAGAATGTCTCACGACTCAAGATGGCCCCCTTACAGAGTTCTTAGGTTGTTTCCCAGATACTAACGAATATTGCTAGTTTAACGATAAAATTTGTTTCATTACAAACTACGTTTTTATTATATTGTGGAGTGTCTGATGTACAGACTGTTCATAAACCCGTGTGGCCTCTAATTGTTTACAGTCGAGAACAAAACATCATGATGTATGGGTGTTCTGTAGCGTGAGAATGGCCACCTTGAGAATTGACGATCTTTTGAAAGCCGGCCATTGCTCCAGGCCATATGAAGATTTCTTGCAGTAGAGTCAATTCAAAGTCCAGTCTTGACCGGCATGATATGAATGGCGGTCAGTTAGCGAACCAGAAAAGACCCTGGACAAACATATAGCTTTAGCCTTGACTAGACCCAATTTCCCCTTTCTTGCGCTTTGTTCATCGGTCAGTCGCCTGACCATCTGTCCGTCTTCTACATCAAGTTTAAACATTGTTATATGGACCTATATTATACACTTTTGCATCAATATAATCTCATATAACAATGTGTGTGCATAGTTTAAATGCTTCCATAAAAGTTCGATGAAAATAAAATTGAATTGGACTTTTTACGCAGAATTGCAGTAAAATATGAGAAAACCTTTCGATTTTACAAAAGTCCTTCATATGCGGTAACATTTGTATAGCCACGAATCTTCTAAATTTTAAAATAGTTTCAGTTGCGTTTTGACGCCAATATATAGACCTTGTCTACTGTTTTCATTTTGATCTGAATATGTTTATGAAGCGCATATATATTTAGAAATATATATTCTGCTCTAGGAATTAATTATGTAACCACAGCGAAATGTTTCTTTTTATATGCATGAGATTACCGACATGAAACATAAATAATTGACAAGAGGGAAACAAAAGAGAATACGTATTTCAAATTTCAGATAATTTGCGGTTTTCTCAAACAGCCCCGTGCTTTTATAAAATGGCGTCAACATAATGAATATATTAAGCACAATTTTACACTGCATGTTAGAACCATTATATATTACATCTTAGTCCCCAAATATCAAGCAATGTAAATAAAACATTATGAAAGCTTTATATATCAATTTATTCTAGGATCTTTTGACCAAAGTCTCAACGAACGATAATGATAAAACAGTATTCATTGTTTTCAAGATGGAGTCCCTATGCTGTTGGAAGGTAGGCATATATAGATAGACTGCATGTTTTATTTCTCTTCAAACCTCCACCCAAACTGACGAATTGGCTACACATCTGTGTGGTTGATGTATTATTTGTATATAACAGCATTTTATTCGAAAAGATTACGAAAAACTTGGTCGTATAATATATTACTGTTTTGCAAACTGACCATTGATGCACAGGGATAGAAATAAGATGCTGCTGATGCTCCATCAGTTTCGGATGCCAGGAGTCGCCTCCCCTTGTAAGGCTAAGGCAAAAAGTCCCCTGCTTAACTTTACGCACTAGATTTTTAAACAATGTTACTCTATGTACTTATATATAGTATCACTCAAAGTAATTTTACAGCCACATGTGGTATCTCCTTGTGTATGGTAGACTCTCCATGCCATATCGTTTCTGTCTCTATAAGATTGACTATTATTTAATAAATGTTCTTGATAACCGCCACAAAGACGTCGGTCTTAATTAATTGAAGAAGAAATGTTTTAAAATGACTTTGAAGAATATTTATTGAATAATAATGAAAGTCAGAAACAATACCGCATGAACAGTTTGTCACTGAAGTTAACTACATGATTATTAAACTCGAACGCGATTATCAAAGTTTCAGCACACTCAGAACACATGTTCTGGTTCGAATTATCCCTGGAAAAACCCCCCACCAACATTCTGCTAGCGGATCGCATCTCTGCATGGTGGATTGAATAATCATTTGCTTACTTATTTTGGCCTTTAATAACTTACTTTTACTTTAAAAAGCAGGTGTTTGTAACACAATTCAGGTGTTCCACGGAAAATCTTTAAATAGCTAACAGTATTTCGGCTTAATTGTTTCATCGTCAGCAACCTGACGATGACATAATAAAGCAGAAATATTCAGTCACAAATGAGTCTCTCTCCGGAGCCGCACTACTTATATATGTAACAAAATCTCTCCAGTTTGTACTGATCACTTCGCATGCCAATATGTCCTGATAATCAACATTTCACCTGCATCCCTGTAAATAAAATCTTTATTACCACCACAGCATATTTATTTGAGAACATCCATCTTTAGAGATCTAAAGGTGCATTCTCACGATGCGATTTGCGGTTACGGCTTCAGGAATTCCCTTTTTTGTGGCATTTTGATTGGTGGAAAAAATAATACTGAATGTGCGACCAATCAAAACGCAAGAAATGAGGGGATTACCCCAAAGTCGTTACTACAAATCACACTGTGAGAACGCACCTTAATGAAGATGTTGTCTTTAAAACGCAAGTTGTGTAATTTCGGGGAACTGATACTTTATTTTGACTTAATGTCACAGGCTGAATTGCTTCAATGTAGCCTACATATAATAGGATCGATGTCGCCATTCGACCGCAGACTCGAGTCGCTTCAATGTACATTTATACGCGGTCGTTGCCGTCATTCGACCTTAGTTTAAACTAAGACATTTCCGGTGGTTAAGATTATTATAAATGACCAACAACTAAGTTATACACATATACGTCTAAGTCGAGAAAACAAAACAAATATTGTCTGATAGGGCTATATAGTAGAGGATTTAACATAAATTCGTTTAAAATACATGACCCAAATTCAAAAACTGGAACGGGGTAACTAGTGTGTACAGGAATGGGCAGATCTGGGGTCATTATTGCATGATAACAACATCTTATTCAGATCCACAGGGTCGTGCCATGCAAGCATTTTCCGGAAATATTATTATGCCACAACAGGGGGTCATTGAATTATTCATCGATAATTCAGAGTTACTTTGATCCATTTATAATAAGCATGCCAATCGTTAATATTGTAGTGTCGATAGGTGGATTGTTTCTATATTGACGTGCTGATTATTTTGTTTTCATTAACTTTACACAGGTACATTTTTGCAACGAGAACACTGTTTTCGGAAAATGACTTAGACTAGGTCTTTCTTGTTATAAAAACATTCAAATAAAAGCATGAAAATGGCCGGATATTGAAACAGTAAGAATATTGTCTCCAAAGTCAAAATGACAGGTGCCCGTTTACTATGACGTCATTGTAGGTGGGCCTCGCTTTAGTTATCTATGGCGACATGTAAACAAATGTTTGAAGATTAAGTGTGTGTGTTTAAACAAACTTATACTGTTCATATATTCGACTTTCAAATGGGAAATAATACAACTTCACACAAAGAAGGTACATATACAATGAATTTTAAGAGTACGACGATAGCTTAGCACCGGGCTGAAATAATGTTTACCGTAAGGTTTTGTCGGCCGACGTTGTTGTTGTTGCGGATGATCAATGTATTATGTAGTACAGGGGTTATTGCAGTAATAACATGTATAGTCATTTTTTTTATAAACTGGTAACTTTAAAACTGCGAGGGTCATTAAAAGTATTCCCGCGATTGCCGAAGCGGCATTATGTCGGATTCGTGTGACTCCCTCGTGCATTTACCTAGGGGTAGTTATACTGCATTGGCGATACCTGGATCTAGTCACTCTCCTTAGACTTAATAATTGTTAAATTAATTTTTTTGTAAAAGTTTAACCATGCGAACGCGATTTTATTCGCAGTTTAATGGCAGTTTAAATGAAAACGTTTGAACTGGCAATTAAATAAAGATATACAGTTAGTCTCTGTGAATATTCTCTTCAATTTTAGCTCATAATAATTACTTAACTTGCTGGACCTCAGAGTTGATTGTGAGCTAAACATTATCAGTAAAACCCATTATCACGCAGAATGTAGATCTCAATTAGTCCTGATATAACTGAGAATTCATATGCATATATAGCCTATAAACGTCAATTCTCAGTTTGTATGTACAATTTGGTAAGCTTACTCATGAGTCTATTTGCAGCTCCTGATTCCTTGAAATCACATAATAATAATAATAAGTCGTCCCTGTGAACAGTACATCGAGGGAGGATCAGTACTGTAGTCTGGCATGCATACCATTGAACCATAGTTATACCAACTTGACTCTTCATTCAATTCTGGTTAAACATGTAAAAATAATGTCACATCTTCCTCACTGTTGCTATTAAATTAAATGTTAGGTATCCATGTCATAAATACTAGCTGTCTGTTATAAAACAGAATGCATTACATCCCAACTAAAGGTTAATCCTGCAAAGTACAGAGCCTCGAAATCATATCCCCAGAGCGGGTGGTTGGAGGGAGCTTCATGTTGCCCTGGTGCTCTCAGAGCTAAAGGGGAAACAGGAAGCCGATCTGTTTGTGGTGCCTGTATTGCATCCTGTTTTTGTCCCGTCCCGTCTTTGTTAGTTGCCAGTGGTGTCGAGTGTGGTTTCCTTCACCCATTGGGCTGGCACGTCGTCATATAAGTGAAATACCCTTGAGTACGACATTAAACCCCAATCAAACAAACA
>JAVFBX010221476.1:0-11342 GCA_034783855.1 Mopalia kennerleyi | reverse complement strand
CATTAAAGTTATTTCACTCACTTGTCAGTCGAATTGGAAACCTCCATCGACTCCACTGGCAATAAACAAAGACAGGACAAATACAGAACAATCTAACTGACAAAACGTTGTGGGGGTGGTATTGAAATAAGCAAATAGCTAAGTTTATTTAGGTAATGTGATATTTCTAATCTTGACGACAATGCGGATCTTGGTTTACAAAAAAATGTAAGCTCTGTCAGAGCCAATATTTTATTACGGTAATTCCAGGCATGTTCCAATACAGCTAAGAAGCATGAATTTCGAACTGATTGTTCAAATTGGTAGAGTCCTCACATATGGTTTAAACTGGGACTGAGTATAGACTGAGTCCCAGGTTTAAACTAACTAAGGATGTCTTTCTAAGGTACAAATGCTTTCAATTGGTAACGAAGTCTGTATGAACCATTAATAAATAAATAATAAAAGAACCTTCAAATAGTTAATACATGCAGTACAGGTAAAGTTGTAGTGCTAACACCATGTTTGCTACTAATTGTGTCTTATCCTTTGTATAGGTGGTATAAAGACTTTTATTTCATACCCTGACTAAAATCTAGTGAAAATTGTTTAATTTTCATTATCAGAAAGTCAGATTTATATGCCGTATGGAATATTGTTCTGTATATTAAAGCACCAACTAAAGTAAGCATCTACTGCTGGCGATTCGGTGCCTAACTTTGGGATTCGTGGGTTCGATTTCCGGACGGGTTTTAACCTGCCAAATTTTCTGCACTAGAATCTGTTAAAACAGAAAGTGTTATCCTAAAATAACGAAAATACTGAAAGCATCTACTGATAATATTATAATATGGCAAGCTGAATGCTTCCAGCTGGGTCGTTTTCCTTACTGACCACTTAATAATGTAGCCTAATTAAGAATTTCTGTCTGAAATAAAGAAATATTAACATTATTAATAATAATCATCATTATAGGTCATCATACTCAACTGAGTCCACGTTGGGTTAATTATAGGTTATTATAATAAACTGAATCCAATATTGAGTCCACGTTGGGTTAATTATTGGTTATTATAATAAACTGAATCCAATATTGAATCCACGTTGGGTTAATTATAGGTTATTATAATAAACTGAATGCAATAGTGAGCCCACGTTGGGTTAATTATTGGTAATTATAATAAACTGAATTCAATTTTGAGTCCACATTGGGTTAATTATAGGTTATTAAATAAACTGAATCTAATATCGAGTCCACATTGGGTTAATACCCCTTATGACGAACCACCGGAAACCAACAATTTAGAACCCAATATGGTAGTCTAGTGTATCGTCTCGTGCATCTTCCCGAGGCAAGGCGGAAAAGAAGATCGTCGCATTAATCCTCTCTTCCTTTCTTACCTTGCCTACGTGTTTCTACCATTGTCAAATGAAATTTGTGTCACGTTTTCCCTTCGAATTACAGCAAGGGAAAGTATTGTGGAAGTCTCGTCTTACACATACTGACCCTTGCATAGGAAGATGCGCCACGTGGTACAAATGGAGGGTTTACATTGGATAACACACCAAAGTGTGTATAATAACGTGTCAGAATCACCACTGCATGCCACCGCAATAGCAGCATGCGTAATTATTGACTTATTAACTTATCCCATTTTCTGGCTGCTTAGTTGTTACTAATTTATCCATTATAACCCAAGTTATATTAAACTTATACCCTGCATGATTTTAGTGCATCTATAACAAATATACCTTATTCATATATATCGATATACGCATGGCTGTTTTTTTATTATAATAAATCAATTTCTATTAAAGGATAAGTTCGCAGACGTGGTTCACTTGTTAGAGTGTTGGACTTTTGATCCTACGTCGATCTATCGCTCACAAGTTTGAGTCCGTATACGCCGACCTGTCTGTCTTTTGAAACATGCGTAACCTACGTTGTACGTAATTTCCGTGACATCCAGTGCTAAAAACATTGCGTCGTCTGGGTAATTAAGTACAACGTTAGCTGCGCATGCTTCGTAAGACAGGCCCCAGAGGTATATGTGTGAGTCACATGGTTTCTATGAGTTTATTTTCTAACGTATTTGAGTGTGAATTGGACAATCCGACGTCATATAAGGGAAATAACCTTGAATACGACGTTAAACCCCAATCAAACAAATACAATCTCCATGCCATAAGTCATTCGGTATACTCCAGTATTTCGTGTATTACGAAGCATGCGCAGCTAACATTAGAAAGTAATTACTTAATGGACTTCATGGTAATTACGTCCAACTTATAGGCTACGCATGTTTCGTAATACAGGCCCCAGGGTTTGATCCCAGCACACTGGCAGATATTGTTTTATACATTTTTAAATTTATATTTTTTGATAAATAGACAGTCAGCAATGCCTGCAGTTTGATTTTTAATGAGTATACAACGTCAGAATGGTGCCATATATAGGCTACATATAAGTATACCTGCATGGTTCAAATTCGTGGCTGATCTGCCATGAGTCTCTGTAGCTCAGTCGATTAGGGCGCTGGCCTCGATAGTCAGAGACCCGCTCTTCCGCCAGCCTCTGTAGCTCAGACGGTTAGAACGCTGGCCTTGTTAGCCAGAGACCCGTTCTTCCGCGAGTCTCTGTAGTAGCCGGTTAGGGCGCTGGCCCTGTAAGCCGGAGACCCGTTCTGCCGTGGACCTCTGTATCCCAGACGGTTAGAACGCTGGTCCCGCTAGCCAGAGACCCGTTCTGCCGTGAGCCTCTGTAGCTCAGACGGTTAGAACGCTGGCCCCACTAGTCAGAGACCCGAGTTCGAATCCCGGTGCTGGCAAGCAAAATTGTCTATCTCTACAGTGAATATATAATTCTCAATGTTTGAATCTGTGTTCTCTATTTTGTGGTTTTAGGGAAATCCTCAAGGCGCAAACGTGAGTTTCCGGTTTCCTTTCTTTGCATGTGAATATTTTTGTCACCATCAAGTATCATCTATAGACTATCACGTGGCGGATCTCACAGATTCCGCAAATATCAATTTCTTTGAAAAAAATGTAATTGCATAATGTGGTTCAACATGAAAGGGGGGTGGGGGTTCAAATTAAATTTGTTGAAAAGAATTTCATTGATCTGCATCTGTATGACATCACATCATATACATTTAGTCCCGCCCAATTTACTGTAATTCACCGAATATTAATACGCATGTAGACAAGATGGTCCTGGTTTATGTCCAAGCGGTCTATACGGAGGTCATGGAGGTAAGAAAGCGACGGTTTTAATCAACTGGCATGCGAGGTGCAAATCTATTTTAACCCTGTTTTTGGTCCTTGTACTGGCTTCTATAGATCACTGTCAACATGTAAAAAGTAGTCCCTAAACACGATCATGTGACCATTTACCCGGCGTTTAGACCAATGACGTTGTGTAAAATTATCTACTGGCGAAGAAAAATCTTAACCAAATTACCAAAAGCAGATTCCATTCCGCTCGGGTATATAGTGCACATGTAGAATGGTATTTTTAGCATAGTGGATATTGGAAATGGACCGTTCTGGACAATTTTGTCAAGTGTTCTTCGTGTCCAATGCTTGCTCAGGAAATAATTTGAAAATTTGAACTCACATTTCTTCTACTATAAAATTGTTCACATGCGCAGTTTAACCAAACCTGAAAAATATTTTCCTATTTACTGCTTTATAATGTATGAGGTATTCGTAGCGTGGCCTATATGCATATGGTTAAGCAAGTCGCCAGCTAAGGAGTCGCCAGATTGCAAAAGCATACAACTTCTAGAGGTTATACCCTCATTATTTAGTTTTTATGAATTTTTGGAAAGAGAATATATTCGTTTCCTCAGGACAGCGGGCCTACTATAGTTTTAGACCTATTATGCCTTATACATACATGTTGATTTTTTTTATATACCACCCGCAAAACAATAAAATCACCGAGAATTTCCGAAATTAAGCCGGATGTAGACTAAACAAAGTGTTGACCTTTTCATCGAAGAAAATTCCAATTCTCAAAACTCTAGCGAATATTGGTTCGTATAGTTCCCATCTTAAACACTTAAAAGGTGTAACAAAATGTATGTCTCCGCTTTCTGGTGATTCAAATACACAACTATTAGTAGGGCCTATTAGTTCGGCTGTATAAGCAAATAAAAACGTTTTTAAACTGGAATATGGTAATATACTATATCTTGTGTGTTAGAAAATAACCGAGGAATAGACTTGAGTACCGCCTTAAATCCAAACCCATCAATTTGCGAATTCTGAAATAACCTGAATACGACATTTAATATGAATAAACGGAATGAAGCGGCTTGTACATGTATCTTCAAGCCAATGCCTCACTTCTCTATAAGATACACAAATTGTATACGGTCGGCCTAAAGCCAGATAAACACAAAGACCCAGTGGCATCTCGCCAGCGGCTGGGTCTAAATCCATCCAAATCCAACTAATAGGGAGAACAAATGGGATTTTCACAAGTCGACCTGTCCAATTAAACGGCACTTAGCCCGACTCAAGTCACGTTAACGCGGATACATGTGAAACGGTTGGCTGGGTAAAGGGCGCTGGCAAGTCCTAGAATACAGTGCATGCGCACAGCATCCCGGAAAACAACCGTTGCCATTGTGACATGCATTTTTTCATTCTAAAATATGATCGATTCTACTTCCTACGCCGAGACATTGGCTCTAAGATACACCCTGGCCGTCTTGTTTTGCACTTCTTTTATTTGCTAGGCTGAGGCATATGTCGCCCCAAATATTGCCGGAAATTAATGTATGATGGCCTGGCATAGCGTACGAGAGTTGTCTTAGTCTTGTCCACTATAGAAACTCTCGTGAGAATACGATTGCAGAATTCACGGTAGGACTATCCATCTGTTTTGGTGATGGGGTCCAGAACATATAATGTCCTTCGAAACCAAATGTTTATAATTATTATAAAGCCCTAGAAATTCGTTAAGTTTTATATACCTGTGTGGAAGGTATGCACGCATCCGCTAGTAAATCGGCTACCGGCGAACAAAATGAACGATTTTTGGTGCATGTTCATACAACTCTCAAAACACGGCCGATCGTTGTGATGATATCGCAACAACGAGGATCACGCGAGATTTGGTCCATAGCTTATTCTAGTAATAAAAGTAGTTCAGTGACTATGATGTTTGTTGGATTGGTGTTTAACGCCATACTTTGGGCTATTTAAAAAAACAGTTGACCAATAAAATAAAAAAAGTCAAATAAGGGGAATCCCCTTAAGTCGTACCCATCAATCGAGCCGTAACAATGCATCGCCTCCACGAAAGAGATACTAATTTAATTATTCATTTTAGAAAGTTGGTGGCTAAAGAATATCAAAACCGAGTACCAAATAGCACATCCGGTTTCGCTGCAATAGGGCTCTATTTAAATCAAGTTTTATCCACAATTGTATACAGAAATTAATGTCAGAAAATATTTAACATTTAGAAAATAATGTTGTAAGAAATTTTTTTTAACTTTAACTTTTTTATTTTAGAGATGTGAGTTAGGCTACTATAAATTTGTAAAAAATCTGAAAATTTAAAAATATTAAAAAAGTTACAAGGACCGATAACTTGTGAAAATGAATTTAGGAGAATAATGATAAATGCCAACCTTTCAAGGCTATAAATCTTCATAAGCAAAGGTTTTATTGCAAACTATTTTCGCTTTCGCAGAGAAGCTTGGAATAAAACCATCGGCTTGAGAAGATATAAACTGGCCAAAATAACAAGGTTTGACAACCCGACCTTTCAAAGTTAATGCCATTTACCAGACAGTAGTCACGTTTTTACACGCTATACGTGTGACATGGTGCTAGAGTTTTAGCATAATGGAATTCTGTTCTCTTACATTTAAATTGTGTTATGGGATTCGCGCTGTTTTGTTGACCATCCTATTGGCAGTTGCTGGGGGTTTGGAGGGAGCTTCCTGTTGCCCAGATGCCCTTAGAGCTAAGGGGCAACATGAAGCTGATCTGTTTGTGATGGATTTGTATTACGTATTGTGAGTGTCAAGTATTTGTCCAGTCTTGTCTTGGCATTGTTGCCAGTGGCGTCGACCGAAGATTTCTTCACTCACTGGGCCAACACGTTATCATGTGAGTGAAATAACCTTAAGTACGGCATTAAACCCCAATCAAACAAACAAACAAGCCATGGTATCGGAAAACCTTGTTTGATCACATTTTAGAACTTCTCAGCCAGAGGTGATAACTGCTTTTCTTTCGTGGGTTCGATTCCCGGACGGGTCTCAATCGCAAAATTTTCTGAACTAGAATCTGTTCAAACTAAGAAAGTGTTATCCCCAAAATAACGAAAATACTGTGGTTTCTGGATCTATATCAGTTTAGCGACAGAGATTTGCCCCAAATAAGACTACTCATATCTCATATCATTGGAATAACCTCAAGCTAAACAGCTCAGAGACAACCAATCCAATCACACGATATATCACGAGATCTTAATTATAGTAATACTTAATTATAGAAATACAGTTTACCTTAGGGCTTTGTACAGAGAAAGAAAAAATATACATTTGGTACACATGTTCATAACATTGTCAGGTCATTTGCATGTGCAATCATTTTTTTGTTTCGTTTACGAGATCTACTGGGAGTTGATCGAGACAATACAAATCTTAACGGTCGCTTGAAACTGAACGATTATTGCTGCAGCTTCAGCGTTTAAACGTAGCAAAATGTGTAGTTGCTCTATGTCAGATCTCGATGCGGAGCTCAAATCTTGAATTAAGTAGACTTACCGGCTTTATAAAGGTTTTAATATCCCCATCGATTGAATTTTGTATCCTTTTATGAGGAAAACGTGCCTTTTGTGTATGTAATAAATGGAAGTTGCTGGCCCGCTTTTAAAATTCCAAGTCTACATTGATGGCGAATGAGATTTCAGTGATTGGTTGGCAACAGACATTGGAACCGTTTAAACCGATTGGAAGCAGATTCTATAGACCAGGATTCAAACGAAAAATTTAAAGTTTAAAACCATTGTCTAGAAAAGTTAAAACTATTGTGTAGCAGGTTAAACCCATATAGTTACGAAGGTTCACATCGTTGTCTGGCAGATCGAGACATTTGTCTGGGATGTAAAAACCATTATGTAAATGTTAAAAACCATTGTCTACAGAAATCAAAACCACTGTGTTGCAAGCTACAGCCAATCAGCCAACGGAGTGGGCCACGTAAAGGACCACTCCGCTGTCTAGCAGGATGAAACCATTGTCTAGAGTCAAAAACACTGTATTTGAACTCGAGAAGATAAAAAACATTGTCTAGAAAGTCAAAGGCATTGTCTTCGAAACCAATGTCTACGTCATCTATATTGTTGCGAGTGCCATGGGCGTTGTCTAGAAGGGTCAAACCGTTTTTCAGCATGTCGAGATTATTGCTAAGAAGATGAAATACATAATTTATACCTTTTAAATGAATCCTAATAGGTCGAAACCTTTGTTTGGACGGTCATATGTAAAACACAAAGGTCAAATAATTCCTGAAAAGATTCTAACCACTGTCAGCAGCCGTTATGAATCGGATTCTGGTCGGCCAGTCGTCGTTAAGAAGGACTGGTCTTTTAAACCCAATCGGTTGTGTCATTAAGGTTTCATTACATTAACAAAGGCCCGTGGATGTGGTTTACTCGTTAGAATGTCGGCCTACTAATCCTACTTCGATGTACCGTTCACGGGTTGGAGTCTGTCTGTCGACCATCAGGTATATGAGTGAGTTACAGGATGCGACCCCGGCATTCGCGGGGCTGGTTTTTACGAGGTTTCTTCCCGGTTTCCACCGTGTTTGAGCAAGGAACATTGTGAAATGGACAACCCTTCGTTATGTAGGTGAAATGTCTTTGAGTACGACGCGAAGCCCCAATCAATCGAACACACAAAGTTTAACAAAGACAAACAGCTTGTACTGACGATGTATAACAGGGATGTGTTACTTGTCTTACATTACTTTCTGAGAAACACATTTATCCTCCGATAAACCTCACTTGTTTACGTAAAAGACGCCCCATGGGAATTCCTTCATATGTTTTAGGGTTTTTTTTGCCTCTTGGCAAAGAAACATAAATCAACCAGTAACGGTTGAGCCAAGGCGAAATGTCTTTTCCGTTTGATTTTTTTACAAGAGCATATTCTCAATATATGACTCTTAGCAACCCTTTACGACTCTTTTAAAAATATTTAAAAGATTTATGAAGAATATCTCTATGTTTCACAAAATAAAAACTTTTTAACTTGGCTTTCTTTTACGAACATCAACTGATAAACTCACCATTATTTTAAGCAAAGTAACCTGTGAATCGCATAAGTTCGATCAGGCCATTTTGAATTGACGCCACTTGCTCGCGGCGTATTTTATTTTTACGTCTTGTGATTTTCATGTTTGGTCATTACCAGTGACGTCTAGCGTGATTTATTTCGGCCACTGGACTTGCACGCTGTCAGATGAGTGAAATCACCTCCATTTCTAGTCCACTAAGACAATAGGCAAGCATTGGTATATGTATACAGAGATGATGTGACTAGCAATCAATCACTTTTAAGCACGGTTTCCTCCCGAGTTTCCACTGTAGTTAGACAAAGAACAATGTTCGACGCTAAACTTCAATCAAATAAATCGAGTTAGCCTGTCGACCATCAGGTATATGAGCGAGTCACACGTTGTGGTTCTGGCAATCGCGGGGGTTGTTTTTACGAGGTTTTCTCCCGGTTTTACACCGTAATAAGATAAGGTGCTGTGTGAAGTGGACAATCCGTCGTCATATAAATAAAATATCATTGAGTACGACGTTAAACCCCAATCGAACAAACAAACAAATCAATCAAACAAACAAAATTTATAAACGCGAAATAGTTCATCATGGCTATGTTGCCCCCTTGAGCTGAGATCAGCTATAGACGGGGGCATATTGATAATATAACGTATGATCAAGTAGTTAGATAAATATATTATAAAACCAACAGATGTTCTCCGTTTTGATATATTTATACAAAGAAATGTGATAAGACACTTAATCGATATACGTTGTATCAGCTAGCGGACAGGACATGTAACAACGTATAAGATTTCTCGCATTATGTCTCACATGTTACAAAATATCCCCATAACATGGTAATGATGTGGTTCGGATGTCCTCGAATGTACCGCACACACCACCTCGGGTGTTAAACGGCCGTCGCCATTATAAAATACACTTATTTTCAAATCAGCTGATAATATAGTCCACGTTGTACAGAGAATTTAAAATTTCCTCTTTTGGGATTCAAAACACAATGAACTCTTCAACTAAATTTAAGTATTTAGAATCCATGTGAAATTCAGCAGGCTGGTTTATGCGTGGGGGAATAGTGTACGTGCGCCGGTAAATAGGCTTCCGGCGAACAACATGTATGTTTTTATGCATATTCATACATCTATAACGACCGAGCTTAGTGATGATAGACGACAGTTATTTCACGAAGTTAAGCCGATTTGTTTGTGCATTAATATGTTTTCAATTTATGTTTTATTCGTGCAAAATGAATAATTATTAACTATACACCGGGCAAACTTGTGAGCTGTCTTTTGTAATTCGTGTCGCGTTATAAGCTTGGCACTATTAACGAACTAAATTAGTAAAGCTCGTAAGCACACTGTATACGGATGAAAACAAGTTGGTTTAGAATATATACACAGGGGACTTTACTCTTACCTACAGAACCGAGTAAAACCCCTTAAAAAAGGTAGTTTTCCGTTTGCTGCTCCCCAGAAAATATTCTGCGTTCTGAGAGGTTAATTAAAACGAACAAAAGACACACACATCAAGCTGTGACACGAATGTGTCAGCATGTCTTTCATATTTTAAAGCTGTGATAATATGTATCTATATACATCTCCAATATGGGAGATGTCAGTTTTGTCACATAATTGTTCTAGATGAATGCAATATATTATTCTGCAATATATTATTAGCTACGGGTCATATGCAGCGTCCCTGCTCTCGTGAGTCTCAATATTGAGCTACAATACATGGGCTTCATTTCGTATATTTTAGGGGCCACCAGTCGTGAATCAGTGCATGGTAAGCGTGTCGGCTTACGGCATGGTAAGCGTGTCGGCTTACGGTATGGTGAGCGTGTCGGCTTACGGCATGGTAAGCGTGTCGACTTACGGCATGGTGAGCGTGTCGGCTTACGGCATGGTAAGCGTGTCGGCTTACGGCATGCTCCTTCGCGATGTACCGCTCACATGATGTCCTATAGACCCTCGGTCAACCTCACGGTAAATCATATTCACGAGCAAAATAATCTTAACTACGGTGTTCAACCACAAACAAACAAACAAACAAACACAATCTTTCTTATGGGTTGTCCATTATACTTTAAATAACTATTTTAAGATATGGAGGGCGATAGGGACCATATACTATAAAACACCTGCATATACTTGTATTATAGAGAAAGAGAAGTTTGCATTTCTCCACCGGGATACGACATCAGGTTTCTGGCCAGCAGGACCAGCGGTCTAACCGACAGAGCTACAACGGCTTTTTACGGCAGAACGACCCCGAATATAGGTAGATAAAAGATACATACATACATACATACATGAGAAACTATAAATAGAACAAAGTCGGCCTAATACAGGGCTCCAGCTAGGATAAGACTTACCTTGACAGTGACAGTGACACAGTCTAGCAGGTCCTCACGAGTACAGCATAAAACATATACAGGCAGGATCCTCGCCTATATAGTATACGATGTACATGTATGTTTAGGAAGCGATATAATTACCTAGTGCCATATCGGAAGCATTCCTGGATTTAAATCTTTACGTTATCTGTCAAGTTATGTACATTGGCTAATATTAACGAAATATGGACGTGTAATTGCGACTAGTAACACTAGTTGTTTAAGACTTGTTTGGACTTCTGTGAAATTAACTTACCGATTGTCCGATGACATTGCAAAGATTTCTTAGAAAGTTGCATATACCTGTGTGTTAAGTAGGACGACACGGAAGGCTGTAGTGGGCGATATCTTTTCGTAAACCTTCCTCACAAAGAATTAGTACGCGAAGCCCTAGGTGTTAATGTATTCGCCACATTTGAACCTTAGACTATAAATGAATGCGTACCGGAGTGATGCCATTACAGTGCACCATTGGCTGTATTATCATTTATTCTATAGGTAAAACATCACGTGACGTTAAGGATAACACGTTGGTTAATGGCCTGTTCATTACAAACAACACGAGACTGTACGAGAAAGCCAGCAGTGATGTACATGTATATTATACATAACGTCTTCGCTTGGCTGATTGTACCATGCTCGTCA
>JAVFBX010221465.1:0-11343 GCA_034783855.1 Mopalia kennerleyi | reverse complement strand
CTAACTCATGTTTTATCGTCTTTGGAGGCAAGGTAAGAAAGGGAGAGAGGCTTAATGCGACGATCTTCTTTTCCGCCTTGCCCCGGGAAGATGGTTGAGGAGAGGATCGGTTCTAAGACTGAAAGCCGAAAACTAAACACGCGCAGAAAAAAATAACGAAAGAGAGGCAACAAGATTGAGTTAAAACAGGGAACAGTTCCGGATTAAACATTTATAAAATATCAGAAAGCTTGAAAATTTGACCACTGGATAGGAATTTTCAGGTGGTTTTTTTGCCAAATGAATTATGTCTTGCTTTCCCAAGCAAATTGAATATAATACTCGACTTCACCGCTATCCCTTGCTTTGTTGTAGAAAATGCATATACGTGCATTGATTGTGTTGGGCTTTGGACATAACTAGAGAAATAGCTGTGTTTCCAAATGCCGAGCCTTAGAAAGATGATTGCGATCGTCAAAGCCATGTGTCATGAGAGAACCTGCTACTCCTAATAAGCTCCTTAATAGACAATAGTTGTTGAGTCCCGTTGCTGTATTTATCAAATAAATCTACCTGTTAATTGTATTTAGTCAAAAGGATTCTGTTTATGTTCACATTACACAAACACGAGGAAATAACAGGAATTGTGTGTTATAACCTGTGTTAGTCTTCTTGAGATCATTGTCAACGCTTCCTCTTTTTTAAATATAAATAGTTAATGTTTATTTACACACCATATTGGTTCCATATCGATCGTCTACAAGCATAATGATCTTTGTTCGTAACTTGTGTGTTTATTTATATATTGCAGAGGTGATATACAGGTTTAACCAAGAGCATTGGAATTGTTTACTGGATCGCTTGTAGATTTATAAGATTCCACATATATTGTTCACGGGAGAAGGTAAAACCAGCTCCCTATCCTAACGTGTTCTCTAATGAGACAGAACCGCCGTTCTTAATCAATTAAATTCCTATCCCTACTCCTTTCTTCCACTATACACATCATGGACCTACGGCTGTACTTTTGGACTTGGAAGATTTTATGAACTGAATGGTAACAGATTATCAACCCCATAGCGAGGAGAGAACACAACAATGGACCATTCATGTGTTTTACTTTGAGTTCTTATCGCATGATCACGGACAATCGTGTTGTCGAATTATCAATGTATATATGATTCGTCGGTTATAAGTAATCGTCATCTATGTGCTTGTGTGATACATATATATATACAATGAAAACAGTAACCAGGTCACTTGCTAAACAACACATAGCTATACCTTACAAACTGATTACTATAACATGGACTTGAACACTAGTCAACCAATCACCCTTTCTACTCAAATTTTTTTTTGGTGTTCATTGTTCTACTTGTCTTTGCTTTGTACAAGTTTTAAAGACAATGAATCATTAGTTAAAAATTTGGAATATGTTTTAAAACAGATAATTAAAAAAAGTAATTTAAAAATGCACTTTTACAATTTCATGTTTTAAATTTGTTGTTTATGGGAGTTTTTACTCGGTACTAAATGAATAATTTTCGTTAAAAAGCATTTGCTGCTCTTTTATCTCTATAAGGTTTCTGTTGTTGATGAAAGAGATCTGCTCGAGACAAGCGAATTGGAAATAGGACAAACGATCTTGATACACGAAATTCCACATATGACTTAGCGATTTACATGTTGTGATCTTGACATTATTCCCAATTCCAATGAATTTATATAATAAAAAGAAGAAATGTTTATTCCTCTCGTGGTTTTCTATCAGTCGTATAGTGTTTAGCAATGTTTAAAATGTGTTACCCCTTAGAGCTTATCTAGATCACGAGAATTTCAGCACATTTGTTTTAATCTGTACAGGTGTGAAATATGCAGCAGGTAAACTCGGAATTGTTGTCACGTAAGTCTAACTGGCACACGGATCAAATCTATAGTTTGGTGGATATAAAAGATGACGTTATATATCAAGCGACTGTCGGAGAAAATTATTTCAGATAAAATCAGACCAACCTAATACACCTAAACTTAAATTATATTATATTGTATTAACAAACATGTTTCCAAGGATATATGTTATTTTATACACAATTACAAATTCTGGCAGATTAGGGAGAATGTTTTTAATAAACACTACGTGTTGTAGAGAAACGTTAGTGTACATATAATATGATACATACCCAATCAGCGGCCCATAAGCAGAAAGCCATAACCAATGCAGCGTTAGGAGTTCGTTTGTTGTGTTAGAAATAAACATTGTAATCAGCTCTCCCGGTACGTCCAGAAGCACGACAGGTCTCACATAAAACTACAGGTCCGCTGACATAACAAGACAAGAGGAGAAGGAGAAAAAACCGTTTTATTAAGGATCTTGGGAGTTTTCTTCTTTCGTTAGTATCGCCTCGATTGACAATATTTCCAAAACGTTAATATTTCAGAAGCGAGTTTACGGCACATCGAGTGCGGTCCACCAGCCGAGAAATCTCTGCCTTTTGACCTGGCCAGCACACGCTCAGGCGGGCAGAAATAACGAGTTGGACGCTCTGAGCTCCCCGTGCCTACATGGTAATAGCAAAACCAGGAAGCCAGAAATATTGTGGAATAGTGAGAAAATTACAAGATACAATTTACAGGAAAATGGCGAAGGAAAACCAAGTGATATAAAGATAAATCAATAATCTATAATGATTATTGCCTTTGATGTTAACATCATTTGCCTTGATGAAATCCTCTGATTCAGTAAACTAATGATCGGACTTTCCTTATAAACAAATTTCTCTTTATATTAGTCAGTAGATTGGTTTAACTTAGCTGATAGTTTCGGTTAGTGACACTTTCGTTCCGGATGCAGATCAAGTTTTTACATGAATCAAAATTTATTTTTTAACCTTAATTTGCACCTTTAGAACACTGGGGGTTATTTTAAGGGTTGGAGGTGGTTTGTTAGTTTTAAATTAAATATTTGATGAACATGATTTTAAGCTTTACAGTACGTTGAATGAAAGCCATTTCAGAGTTGAAGTTGATCGTACAAATGATTTTAAGCATACATTCAGATAACATTTCATCCAATTGGTCCCGTGATTGTTCTTTGATTGTTTGACCATGCAGCTGACCGATCTACCGTTGATTGACTGATTGATCAACGATTTAACTTGGCTGATCTAAGAAATTATGGGGTTTTTTTTTTTCAAAGAAACAAAACCGTTTGACTGATTACTTATTAGAGTGAAAACTAGAAATCTAGAATCAGAAATATGTTCAATCTATTCTTTTTTAACCGGTCAAAGTATAATTCCGACGCTTGTCCCCGTTTGAGGGAATTGTTGATCCTGGGTTAGAATTGCCCAGGAGTTAATCCCTCTTAACACCATCACACAGATTATCATCTCCTTCGCTCAGTTAACATTATACTTAACACATTCTCCGCATTTAACATCAAAGGAGCCCGGTATTTCTGACCCCGCCCATTCCTGAGCTAATTAACAGCAGTCAGACTGTGATACCGTGGTCAGTAGTTGGGACCGTAATCCTCTTAAGTCACAGTCTTTATCTCTAACAAACAGTCTGGGATTGGGTTTAATTATATATGTAGCTCTAACCACTGGATACTAGACTATCCGATTAGTTGTTTGGGGGCATTTAATTATTTTTTCTTGTTTTCTTTTTTGTGGAAAACCGATTTTCCATAAATTGATTGACTCGCTTAAAAATCATTTATAGGTGGATTTATAACCTGATTAAAATTTAACAACAGTTGATATACTGTACTGACTTTTAAAGATATATGTCAAAATATGAAAGCAATTATTCAACACTGAAAATTAAGGTCGTTGTAATTCAAAAGATACACACCCAGAAACAAACAGACAGGAAAACACCAAGAACTAAAAATCAACAAAAACAATGACAGCAACAAAAAAAGACTGATAGGTAGAGGACTACAGACGTTGGGAGGGAGCTTTCTGTTGCTCTTGTGCTCCTGAGGATATGATGCAACAAGAAGCCGACTTGTTTGGGGCGTCTGTGTATTGTATGTTGTGATTGTTTGTGTTGTCTTTGTTTGTTGTCTGGTACAGGAAGATGGCTTCCTTAAACCATTGGGCTGGCATGACGTCATATGAGTGAAATAACATTTAGTATGGCGTTAAACCCCACACAAACAGGAATACCAGGGAATTGTATCACCGACCAAGTGGTGATACAATATAAGCACTCAGTTTAACAAGGCTACATAACTAACATCACGTACATTAGTTCGATTTACATTGCCCATCATCTATCCCCATAATAATAGTAGTGTCACGTGGGGTCAAATGTTAACTTTTACAACTAGTTAGTAAAGTTAGTGTTCTAATACATAGTGACGTTTATTTATCACGCTGTGTTAGCGTTTAGAAAGAAGGTAAAGCTATTGGGTGTGGATGATGCCAAGCCACCGCCTTGTCTCCCTCTTGCCGATCTCTAACTACGGTAAAACATGGTGAGCGTTCCTGCCAATCACATGAGCCCTCAGTCCCGCTATAAATCCCTACTCTCTGATTTATCGCCTACTGAGAACTTGGTCAAGCGAGTGAACAAGACAAGCAGCAGAGCGAACGTTCCACTTTTCCGAGCTGTCGAATTCAAGGTAACCATTTCTTATTTTTCCGAATGATTTCTGTTTTTCATTTCTGAAAGCTCTCTATGTTTAGTGATTCTTACAGTTAGACAAACTCTCTCACGCACAAATACCATTCTCTGTTTATATGCGTTTCATGCATGCGCTGATTTTGGGGCCGCTATCCGGTGAATGAACCCACAATTGAACAGTTAATCGGGCCAGAAGTATAGCATGGTATAATAGTCACCAGTGTGAAATTAGCCGGGAAGCGTTGTGTAAGGTGAAATCATTGCCAAGGTTCACGCAACAATGAACAGAAGATGTCATCTTTGATATTCATCATTGGGCTAGAAACAATTGAATATTATTATGTTTTGATCATTGAGCACCTCCACCCTTGATAGAAGCTGAGTGAGTCTTCTAACTGGAGGCGTTATGTCAACATCACACCTGCCAGAAGCATACCTGTGTTTGTTTACTCTGTTAATTGGTACAATCTCTCATGACTAATTCATCGTTAATAATTTGACAGTTTCAATGCGGCTATTCTGAACGCTATTTTGATTGATTGAGAAATCTCCGGAAATTACACAGATACATGGAAGCATATAGACCATTTGGCGATGCGCAGCTAAAAAGATAAACGTTTCTCGAACAATTTGCATTTGTATTCAATTAAAAGTAACACTGTTGAGTAAATCGTCAGATTCTATTATCAAATGTTATTCTCCTGATTACCTGAACACAAGTCAGAATAAACAATTAGACGCTGGTTGAATATAGTCACATTTTATTCACGACACTGTTTGTCTTGTTCTTTATCATTTCAACCTCCTTACATCTATCAATTTAATGAAGCGCAACATACAGATCAGTATTCTTATCAATTGAAAACAACCTTTTGTGTTATACAGGGGACTGTAATTTTAAAAAGGGGTTCCAGTAATATTCAAACAGTTATTTCCTTAACATTTAACAAAATCATAATAAACAAAACATGAAATCGGTGTTTCTTTTTATCCTTAATTTCTGAGTCCTTGGTGTACGGATTTGTGTTTTCTTGGTAAATAACAAGCAGCGTTAATATAAATTGTGTATTGTATCTGGGGATCTGAATGTTGAGATAAAAGCCATGTAGATTTCACAGGTAGACGCATTTATCTTATTGGAAGCCGTTGCTCGCTCAGTAAACCATCCACTATATAAAATAACAACTTAATTCAAACATCAAGAAAACAAAATGTTAAATGGAATAAAAAATGCCAGATTTTGAATTTCATGCCTTGTAAACGTATTCATTAAGTCTTAACACAAATAAATGACATAAAGGATGGTTGAAGTTTGAGTTGATAATAACTATTAGTTTTTCATCGTCAGAACATCACTAACTGGCTGCTTAAAGACTGCCATTGACATTTGGTAAATGGCATCTGTGCACGTGTAATCCTAAACCAGTAAGATTTTGTAATAGATAACTCATGCGGGTTTCACCTTTATATATCAGTCTTCAAACGATGTTATTTTTTATCCGTTTTCTGAAGGGTTGAAAAGGCACTATCAAGACTATTTGAGTGGCCGTCTTTCAATTCTACTGAGAGATTATTTATTCCCGATGAAGGAGCATTCTAGTAAAGCCTGTATCAAACTGAAGTGGTTATTGTAAGCAATGTGCTTAAAAGACATCTTGAAATTTGATCCCGACAGAGAACACGAATTTCAATTTTCTTTTTTCCTCGCCACCTGAAATGCTCGATGCATGCCTGTTTTCCTTCTGAAGTACTGTGTATTTACTATAACATTGAAGACCGTGTTTATTTCTTTCTTAAGGAGACGGCTCCGATTAAAGTCTATTTTATTTCTTGTTATGTTGTCAGGGGTTGACGAGACAGGGGGCTAGAAATAGCCTCCGGGTATTAATTATCCCAGCTTACCTAGGCTTGCCGATAGCTTGTTATAACATATCTATAAAGCATATCATCTGTCCACCAGTACGCGCAATTACTCCTTTTTTGTACCTGCAAACTCCAAACAGCATGACGTATTTTTATCGCTTTTCAAAGCACACTTTCACAGTGTCCTGCTGTATTTTAGATCTCGACCTATCAATCTCTTCAGCGAATTGTATTTTGGATTAACAATTGAAGGAAAAAGCTAAGATATAAACAAATATTTACGAAAATGCTAAGAGAAAAAAATGCAATGCTATCAAAAAAGTTTTCATTGACATTGGAAGTAAAAAAGGAATAAGTAGGGAAGCACATACTCTAAGTAAGAAAGATGATGTGTTTGTGACAGAATTCAGCCCCTATATATATAACCCTGTATGAAAAATGATATGGAATCATCAGGAGAATTTTGACAACTTAAGGGTCGTGAAGTGCGAACAGCTTTTAAAAGTTTGGCCTGTTTTTTAGTTTAATTCAACCGGTATATGTATATTTTTAAACATTTTTTAGCTGTGATTTGAGAAGAAAATAGTTGAAGTGAGTTTGTGCCTGAGCATTCCGCTGCCCGTAGATTAGACTACTCTCTTCTATTGTGGGTGTTCAGTTACACGGCCTGCTTGTTTATTCAGCTTTGCTTGATTTCCTCTCTTCAAGCTCAGATTTCTCAAGCGAACGAAATAAATAAGCAACCAATTGCATCTGTATCGACCTTGCAGTAGCGAAACATTTGTAAGATGTCGTGAGGACACCTTCTCGTCTAATGGTTTAGGGAATAGGATTCAACCGTCTGACATAGCTCATAATTGGCCAATTTTGACGACTGTTATCTATTTTGTGGCCAAACATTTTTCAGGCATTTGAAATAACTGTCTCTATTGAAGTAAATCTCCCAGAGATCCTGTTCGTGGTTTGAGGTTGTGGTGAGGGTAAGGGGCTGCAGTGCTTGAAGAGTGATTGACGCAGATAAGAAC
The DNA here is from genome assembly GCA_034783855.1 of Mopalia kennerleyi. Lineage (NCBI taxonomy): Eukaryota > Metazoa > Mollusca > Polyplacophora > Chitonida > Mopaliidae > Mopalia > Mopalia kennerleyi. The sequence continues at coordinate 3,844 of JAVFBX010221465.1, read as the reverse complement.
ATCAGAACTGATGAGATAAGCACTTGAAAAGACGACTGGTAGTTTCTGATTTTCTAGATATAGAAATCTCCCTGTCGGGCAGGCGAGCGACTCAGTAAGTTTACCCGTGTATCTCTGAGAAGCGAGCAGCTCTTCGTCACCCAGTGCCGTCAGTTATTACCTCCCCTCTGTGCAGTTTTCTGTTGTTCATCTTTTACCAAAATCACACCCGCAATATATTTCATAAATAAATCTGGCCGTTTAGTCTACTACAATATGAGATAATGGTAAGAATGTATATAGATACTTTCAGTGTTTCTTCTTAATACCATGTGTAGGTAATTAACATATTCTTGCACTTTTCTGATCTCCTACGTAGGATTTTTGTTGCTTTGTTTAGTGAACCTGTATTAGATTTAGATGTTTTACCTCTTACCTTCCTTGTTTGTTGTTTTCTGTTTTTCCAATGTTCGCATGGTGGACAGTTGCGTTAAAAAAAGGGAATTCTCATTAAGTCAGGGACATCAGTAAATGTCTTGAAATTGCCCCGTTCATCTTAGGCCAGATGAAGACTTATGCGTATTAGACGTGTTCTTTTTCTACAAGTTCTCTATTAAGTAATAAAAGAGAGAATCCCTACAGCACGTACTGTGCCTTAACAACATAACGCACTAATCGAGAGGCAGCATGTTAAATACATCGTAAAAATTGAGACGGAAATGATACTTGGCGATTCCGTTTTAACCTAAAGAGCCCTAATAAGCTGAAGTAGAGAATAACAAGTCGCAGCAGACTCTAAAATCCTGTGGTACCGTCTAAGATGAGTAGAGGAAATCGATTAAATATTCCAATTACTCACTCTGTTTGGACCTTAAAAAACAAGCCGTTTATATAGAAAACAAATCTCTGTTAATAAATGGCAGGGTATATGGATGAAACTGGTTATTGTAGAGAGAGAAAAACTAGTTATCTTTTTTATTTTATGATGATTTCTTTCTGCTACGAACACTTTTATCTTTTGAAATCATATTTTATTAATTAAGGCTTAAATTCTTGGGGTTAAGAAGTCTTTTAGTGATTTTGAAGAGCCGCCCCATATTCCTTTAAGAACAGCCTAAATCACAAACTCTACTTCTGAGTGAAATCGCTTAGATAAAGAGTGTTTTTCTGTGAGCTTTCGGTTGTCAAAGTTTGACACATAACGAGTTGCGATCCGTCATATCCACTGCAATCTGATGATTGGGTTCAATTTACCATGAACTGTCAACGTTATCCCGCTGTCCCTCCATGCTGACTCGACACGTGTTATTAGGATAGCTAACACGCGCAACCTTTCCCTCATTAAATTTCTTAACCACTGAACTTACACTGAGACGATGGAGGTCACTTCGGAAACTTTGCGTAAAAAATGGTCTCTTTAGTTTCTGTGACATGTTTTTGACCTTCCAGTCATGTTTTCGTCACCGCTAATTTCTGTTCCCAAGACCTCTCTACTCTACAATCATAAACGTGAGAAACTAATATTCTATTGAACCAACGCAAATCATAATAACTGTTGGTATGGATATAAGATATTGAACTTGATATTTATTAAATTCCTTCTGTAAGTTTCATCTCATATGCTGTCGATGTACTGTCACTTACAAAATGTTTATATAACTTAAATTTTGTGCAATCCACAGCTTTTACTATCTTGCTCAAGCACATCAAGTTTTAGTCAGATTTACCTCCCTTTGCCCGCTTAGTCGTGATGTGGGCGTGTCGCCAAGAGGCGGGGATTAGTGAAATTGATAAGCAGCTGTCCATCAATAGCCTATGTTTAGTTATTGCTGAGAACGCTAAAGTTAATATATTAATATCGTAAAAGAATTTTCACTGTAATCAAACTCTACAATTCCTTTAAAAAGTCAGATGTGTAATTTTACGGTTTTAATTTCTCTTTTAATTAATATGAATGTTATTCTATATCTATTATTTTGTTCGTTTAGGTTTTTTAATTTAAGTTAAATAATTGTTTCGAAAAACCAGAATAAAAGAAAAACTTTTAAATAAACTGAAATAAAGGAAACTTATAGGACAGGAATTAATAAAATAAAATATTACATTTCTCATAAAATTTGCAGAACTATTGAATTCTAGATATGACCAATACTGAATTTAGTGATTTCCATAGATTGTAGATTTATCATGAGCGAAGGGAGCCCGGTATCTGACTAGTCCGGAAATCAAACAGAGACAAGAGGGATCGTTGTTCCGTCTGTGTATAGATTAATGTGTTCTTCACGAGTTCTCTGGTGTTGTTATCACACCAGAGAGCATTGTCTTCCTGACAGCCGGCTTAACCTGCGCGATGATGAGTCCGAGAGAAATCTCACAGTATTGCATCTTATTACCAAGAGAGTTATATACATTTTGCACTAAATGGTGGCATTTGAGAGGCTATGTGAACCGCTAGACTGCGTGTAGACAAATGCAACAGCGTTGTCTTAGCTTTACCGTGCATGTAGGCCGTGTATATGTATTCAATATATTTGTATTATTGTACCTTTATAGTGTATTTTATTCTAGCTCGAACCTTCAATGACAAAAGTATTTTCTTTTGCTTGTTCTTGTCAACGAGATTGTTGTAAAAGGATGATTTGCGTCATATTGTCCCATTTTCTCTCACTTCATTTGTTTATTAGCCTTTTTGAATCGTCGCTAAAACAAGAACATTTTCATAATATTTGCAAACTTTGAGATAAACTAAACAGTATATACATTCTCCATGGAAGCCAGGCAAGTCCTGACAGTGGAGTATCTCGACAGAGTTCGGTTAAAATAAGTTATCGTCCATAAGGCGTGGAGAGTCTTGTCCCAACTATAATGGTGCTGTTCTTATATGAACTGTGACAGAGAAATTTCCATGATAGTAGGTAGCTGGAGAGCTAGAAGTGCTGCCTGTCTCCAGAGTGTCACTATAAACCAGCTCTATCCATTGTCGCTTCTCAATGATTCAGACAATTTATTTACCCTCGTTTGTTAGGTGGACATAACCCTAGACAGCGGCCGCAGAATACCGCCAAGAACTTTGTTACTCTAAGAAAATCATCTTGGCTTTGAAGGACTTTAATAGCCTCACTATTCGTCACGAGTTTTCTGCGGTTTTAGCGAAGGTGTGTGGAGTTTAATGGTATTATGTCTCTTTCTATACATACATAGATTTAATCGGCTTATATTCGTGTTATTCCTTGACCCTTTATTTTAAAAGATTTTTTTTTTCAGAGAATAAAGTAAACTAGGTACGAGCAGTAAATATTTTAAAATATATTATAAGCCAGGGATTTTCACTGGGCAGTGACCGCTGTGTTCGTTTAGCAGAAGTTTCGCAATAGATAGCAAAAAAGTGAAATACTCATTAATCCACACCATTACATAGTTCTTATTATTTATTATTCCCAAGTCTGTACAATTAATAACTTATGTAAGGTAACAAAAGAGCGACAACAACAACAAAAAATTCTTTAAGGTATTAATAGAATGAGTGTGAAAATACTATACGAAAAACACATTGAAATTGTATGGAGAATATTAGATAGATATATATAGATATATGTGTATATATTGTTCTTGTCCGTACAGTCATGGTGTAATTTACGTTGTATAGTTACTGGTCGGTCAGGTATTAACTTGTTTCACGGTGGTCGGTACGTTTGTCTGCCCAGAGGGTTTCTCGCCTGACCGCCCCAGATCACTGAGCTAATAAGTACCCTGTCCAGTGTCACTCAGATACCCTAACACCTTCAGCTATAAAAAAAAAATCACTGCTAAACATCAGTCTGAAGTTCTAGGTGTAAACTATTCTTAGCCTGGTCAGACTGAGACT